>JALPQD010000701.1:0-160426 GCA_023101885.1 Typhlomys cinereus | reverse complement strand
TCCACCTGAAACATTAACTAATTTCACAGCTCCACTGAACCATTACTAATACTTCCCGCTCCATTCACTAGCTCCTCCCCTGAACATTACTAATACTGCCCCACTCACCCCTGAAATTATTACTAATAACTTCCCAGCTCCTCCTGAATATTACATAAGCTTCCCAGCTCCACGCGGAATATTACTAATACTTCCCAGCTCCAATCTGAATATTACTAATATACTTCCCAGCTCTCCTGAATACTATTACTAGTACTTCTCAGCTCCACCGAACATTACTAACACTTCCCAGCTCCACTGAATATTACTACTAATATTTTCCCAGCTCCACCTGAATATTACTAATACTTCCCAGCTCCACCGGAATATTACTAATACTTCCCAGCTCCACTGAATATTACTACACTCTTCCCAGCTCCCCTGAATTACTAATACTTCCCGCTCCACCTGAATATTACTAAACTTCCTAGCTCCACCTGAATTTACTAATACTTCCTAGCTCCACTGAATATTACAAACATTCCTAGCCCACTTGAATATTGCTAATACCAACGAAAAAATACATGTAATAAAAAATCCGGTCAACAAAATAACTTCAGATACACAAATCCAGTGCAGTAATATAAAAAGCATACGACATCAAGGCAGCACAACACCTCCAAAATATACCAACTACACTGTAACAGCTCCCAAGGAAGTGAATTAGACAAAAACAGCAGATGAGGAACTTGAAAGAATGACCATAAGAATATCTAATGCATGCAAAGAGCACACAAATTTCTAAATGGATTTCAAAAAGCAAGAACTAGACACCCGAATGAAGGAAACATCAATACAAGTCTTGAAACAGGAATTCAATAAAGGGACAAACTGGAAAAGGTCCAATTGAAATTTTAAAAAGAAAAACCTAAGTAAATTTTTTAAAAATCCAAGAATTCGTTAATAGCGTCAAGTAGATAGCAGACTACGAGGGAACAACGGACGCTAGCAAAGTTGACGCTACACCCAAGAAAGTGCTGAAAGCAGCAGCGAAGGGCCAACTCACACCCTCGAGTAAACTCACACTCAGATAAACTCACCCTCAAACTCATATACAGACAAGCTCACACTCACACACATCAGACAAACACACTCAGGCAAACTCACACTCAACTAAACTCACTCAAATACACTCAGGCAAGCACACACTCCCACAAACACTCAGATGAACTCACACTCAGGCAAACTCACTGCAGTCATCTCGGAACCCTGAACTCCAAGAGCAGGAAATGACGCATCCCAAGCAAAAAGGCAACAGCTGCTTACAGATGTCTGTATCCAGCAAAACCACCCGCGTCAGGAAGGGAGAGAAGCCCCTCCCGTGGTGAATAAATAAATAGGTAAATAAATGGGCTGAAGAACTTCGGGACCAGTAAAGCAGATGCACAGAAGACGACTTGCATCCTCCAGGTTATAAGAAAGATGAGCATGTCCAGGCAGCTACGGGAGTAAGCAAGGCAGCTACGGGAATAAACAAGGCAGCTACAGGGGTAAACAGGGCAGCTACAGGAGTAAACAAGGCAGCTACAGGGGTAAACAGGGCAGCTACAGGGGTAAACAGGGCAGCTACAGGGGTAAACAAGGCAGCTACAGGGGAGTAAACAAGGCAGCTACAGGGTTAAACAAGGCAGCTATGGGAGTAACAACACCAGAGAGTAGCTAAGGAATAGGTAAAAGGAAGATATTAAACATTGCAAAGCCAGGAGCTGGAGAAGTGGCCAGGGGTTAAGCCTCTGCCTTGTAGGTGAAAGGTCCTGAGTTCAGATCCTAGACCCCACCTATAGACGAGCCGGAGGGAAGCGGGGCGGCCTGCGCTCTTCGTTCCTGGTAGGCGGAGCCTGTAAATCCCGGGGCAGAGTGAACAAGAAGGAGGTGGAAGCGTCCATGGGTGGTTCCCGAATTTTGCCCGTGGTTCTACACACACACAGAACACAACTACACACCGCCGCACATACATATACACACACGCACAATTGAATAAATATAAAAAAATTTAAAAAAAAAAACATTGCAAAGCCAACCAGATGATGTGGATGAAAACACACTTTCAACTCTAACTCTAATATTAAAGGACCAAATTCACCAATCAACAAACACAGACTAGCAGATTGGAGACGTCCACTTTACCATCAAAGGAAAGTACAGCCTGGGAGTGAAGGGGGAAGAATATCTTCCAAAATAGGACATTTCAAATTGCTGGGGACAAAGTCCAAATGAGCCCCCTGTTACGCCAGAGGGGAAAATGCCAGGCAGGATACCCTACTACAACACCTAGGAAGTGGGAGGGAATGCTGACTAGTTATCCATCCGATAAGAGGAACAGAATTAATATGTAGAATATTCAAAGAACTCAAAAGACTAAACACGAAAGCAAACAACTGGGAACCGGAGAGATGGCTCAGGTGTTAAAGTCTCTGCGTCACAAGCAGAAGGACCTGGGTTTGGATCCCAGATTCCATGTAAAAACACCAGGCAGAAATGGTGGCAGCTGCACTTCCAGTCTTGGAAGGTGGAGCCTGGGAAACCTCAGAGCAAAGCAATATGGAAACAGAGCAATCCAGGATGATGCCAGAAGTCACTTTGCCTCCACAGGGACACAGTGCCCTGTGATACACACACAACTGTGTGTGTGTGTGTGTGTGTGTGTGTGTGTGTGTGTAAAAGAAAGAAAGAAATCAAACACCTGAAGTGATAAATGGACTCATGAAATTTGCAGGCATTTCTCAAAAGATTAAATACAGCAGCCATTTGAGAACAAGTCAAAACTATAGAGAGCCCATCTCAGCCCAGGCAGAACAGCCAAGCCCGGGGGGACGGAGGCACAGGGCTCCCATTCCACCGCTCGTGGGATTATGAACTGGTCCAGCGACTGTGGAAACCAGCACGGAAGTTCTTCAGCACTAGATCACACGAGCACTAGATCTTCCATGGGATCCACGCCTCAAGACCGCTTGAAAGGCCCTGAGTGGCTCTACCGCAGAAATGCGCGCTCCGCGATGTCTGCTGAGCACGGCTCACCGTGACTCAAGCCTGGAGGCAGCCCGAGGGCACCACGGCTGCGGGTGGATGAAGGGAACGTGCATCGTATACACAATGGGATTCTTCCAGCCACAAAGGAATGGGGCTGCACTGTTGAGTAGGGCAACGATGCCGTGGACAGAAGTATTAAGCATAGAGGCCATCTCAGAAAGACAAACACCACGTGCCTTCACGTGACTCGTGAGCCCTTGACTTTATAGATGCATAAAAGCAGGTGTGTACAGGGGATGTGAACAAAGGGGACGAAAGAGAGAGGGAGGCGGAGGGCGTGGAGGAAGTAGCCACAAGCGCATTTTAGACTCACATGAACATGGCCTCTGAGGCCCCCTGCAAACCCGCTGACCTGAGTTCAATCCCGGAAGCCCGTGGGGTAGAGGGAAAGAACTGACTCCAGAAAATGACCTTCTGAGGACCTGCCAGTAACGTAAAACAGAGCCAAGAGATTCAAACGTGTGCAAAGGAAGAAAATCCTTTGACCCCCCCCCCAAGCTGGGCATCCTATCCGACACCTTTAATCCCAGCAGGCGGGAGACTCGGGTGGGATTGAGGATTGACACAAGACTGGGATCGGTGCAGGCTACTTGGTGACTGCCCCCCCCCGGGGGGCTGCACAGCAAGACCCTGTGCGACTTGGCGTGGGAAACTCCTCTGTCTTTGTTTCGGGCGCAGTCGTCCAGCGTAGCTTCCCGAGGCCATCAAGTCTTAATACACGAGACACAGTTGAAACCTGTTTGTCGAGGAGCTGAAGGACAGCTGTGTCACAGTCCCCCACTGCAGGAACCAGGACAGTGAGATTTTCTCACCAGACTCAGGATTCGAGGGTCAGCTCTGCGGTCTGGGGCCGGTGCAAACCGCCTGGTAAACTGGCTTCACGGTGGCATGCAGCTCCGCCGGGCCAGCCCTCGGCTCTGCCACGCTCAGTCAGCCTGGTCACGCTGCCCCGCAATTTCCTGCAAGTCCACGGACACCTCTGGCCGACTTGGCAGAGTTTCTCGGTGGAAAACTTCAGTTCAGACGCGCGAGAGGGAAAGGACAAAGGCCCACTCAGGACAGCAGCGGAGGCGCGGGTGGGCAGAGGACCTCCCCAAGCTGCGGGTTTCTTTCTCGGCTCCCCAGAAACACTCGGCCTGGGATGCGCGGCGTGTGCAGGGGTGACCTCAGGCTGGTACGGGGCACCTGCGTGTCTATAGGACGGTGCCACGCTTCTAGAGCTGCGCCAGGCAGAAGGACGGTGCCACGCTTCCAGCACCGCACGGGGCAGATCTTTGGCATCTACGGTAGAACATCGTCTCCTGTTTCTTTTTTTTTTAATTCAATTGTGCATGTATGCATGTGTGCATGTATGTGTGTATGTATGTGTGTGTGTGTAGAACTACAGGCGAATTCGGGAACCACCATGGACGCCTCCACCTCCTTGTTTACTCTGTCCCGAGATTCTCAGGCTCCGCCCTACCGGGACCAGAAGCGCAGGCCGCCCCCGCTTCCACCCGGCGTTTATATGTGGGGTCTCGGATCCGAACTCAGGACCTTCCGCCTGCAAGGCAGAGGCTTAACCCCTGAGCCAGTTCTCCAGCCCCATCGTTTCCTATTTCTAGAGCTTTTGAAACCACTTTATTGAGATACGATTTATTCCTCTTACAAGCTACCAACTTTTAATGCTCAATTCCGTGGTGTTTAGTACATTGCTCAGCACGTGATCTCCTTCCCCCAACCAATAGGAGCGCGTGACCTCCGCCCCCCCAATCCTTCCGACCAATAGGAGCGCTTGGCCGCTGTCCACCCGCCAATCCTTTACCCCACACCTGCTAGACAAATAATCTCACTTTTGATTCCTATAAACTTGCCTATTGTGGACATTTCATTCAAATAGAATAATATCACATATGGCCCTTTGTGCCTGGCTTCATTCGCTTAGCCAGAAAGTTAAATATTATCATTTCTTTCTTTAGCTGAATGTTTCGCTCCACACACGGCACTTTACTCGTCCGACACGTGATGAGCCGCTGGGCTGGGCCACACTGTAAGGCTGTGAACACTGCTGCGTGCTGATGGTTTTGAGCCGTGAGTCTTGAGATGCTCTCTGCGTATGAACAGCTGTGTACAAGCTTTCGCATGAGCACGTTTGTAGGTATCTCAGGCGCCTACCTGAAAGTGAAATGGCCTGTGGCATGTGCACCTTGGATTGTCTTGACGCACAGAGTGTACCCCAAAGCCGTCGCACCGTTTCCTATTCTCCCCAGATGAAACAGGGTCCCGTTTCTCCACATTCTCAGCGCCACTTCGTCTGGGGTTTTGAAGCCATTTAAGTGTGATGCGTGTGTGTGGACATGCACGTGTCATGACAGGCTGCGGAGGGGCCAGAGAACAGCTTTCAGGGGCAGGTTTGATCCTGCACCTCGTGCTGTTTCTGTGACTCTGTGTGCACAGAAACATCCAGACGTCCGCCCCTTCCTCCTCCATCCCACCCCTTCTGCTGTCCTACCACATACTTACTTCCAGCCAGTCTCCCTCCTGCGTGTTGTCTTACTGCATGTGTAACTGGCTTCATCTGCATGTCTGTGCTGGCAGGTGCCCAAGTATCTGCTGGGCAGATGACATCCACAGGTAAACCGTGGAGTAAGGACGCTTCCCTTCTTCTGTCTGGCACCAGCCTCAAACAGTCCCTCGGGATGGCGCAGTGTTTCTTGACATCTTCCCACATCCAGGTGAAATGTTGTTTTAAAGTTATGGAATTTAAAGTTTATCTTTCTGATCAGTTGCATCTTATCTCTGAGATTTCCCCCATCTCTCACACGCACACACACGCACACGCACACATGCGCACACGCACACACACACACACACACACGCATGCACACATGCACACACGCACACACACACACGGGGACGGGTTCCCCCCCCCCCCGCCACAGTGTGGGTGACGCGGGCCACAGTCGGCCACGTTGGGGCTCTTCCATCTTGTCCCGGCAGGTGAAGTGCCCACCGGTGAGCTTACAGGCTGGCAGCGGCCATTCCCTAAAGCAAACGGTCCCCTTGCTCGCTGCTTCTCAACCCACCTCTTCGCCTGGAATGTTCCGCTCTGCCGGCCCTCTGCCCGCCCTCCCTGGCAACCCCTTAGCAACAGGAAAGCTGGAAAAGGCGACGCTCCCTTCATCCTGTGGGCCCCGCAGACCACCTTCCCCTGTCATTTTAGGCTTCAAATGCTTGAGGCTTGGAGGGGCGGGGCTTCCATCCTGGCCAGGAAGTGACTGGCAGGGCCGGCTGGCTCAGGACGCCCTGGAACCTGTTGGCTCCAGTCCTGCCCCCGGGTGCCTGGGCTCACCTCCAGCCCTGGGCACCCAGCCCCTGAGCAGACAGGAACCGGGATGCCTGGTAGCAGCTGGAAGGAGGCCAGACCTGTGAGCGAGTCCTTGGGCAGGCAGGGCATCTGCCTGCCTCACTGGTCGCGGGCACAAGGGCACCTGCAGAGAGCAGGGCGGAGACAGCGCTCAGCTCTTGTCTGTCTCAGTGCCGGAGAAACTTTAAGGGTCTCCCATTAAGGTACCAACTGACCCTTTTCACTCAGTACCCACAGCGCTTCATGCTCCGCGCCATCCGCCCCAGCCCGCCGTCCACTGCCACACTGTGGTGGGAAGACTCTTCCTGGGGGTGCCACACGCACATCTTCCCACCCCAGGAGGGAGCGTGCAACAGACAAAGTCACAATGACGCCGCCGAGCTCCGACTCCATGACCAACAGGTTTATTGGGCTTGCTGGGCTCCCGTGCAGCAGGGGCGAGGCTCGCGTGCAGCAGGGGTCAGGCTTGCCTGATGCCCCCCGCACAGCTGTCAAGATGGAACCCCAAATAATCTCCCCCAGCTTCTAAATACCCCAGGGCCCCTCCAGACTTCCAGGCTCGCGGGCACGTGCTCGTTGGGCAGAATCATGTCAGCGAGGCCAGAGCACCAGCTGAGCGCCCGTGACGCTATCCTTCCCGTCTCCGAAGGAGTCCACAGAAAGCAGGCGCTCCTGATGGGCTCAAAGATGGCGGCTGTTTCTTTGGAGCGTTACACCACATACATCCTGCAAATGCCACTCGGGTCTGTCTGTTGCCACCGGCCCGGAAGCTGTCTTTGAGACTGTGAGTAGAAAACACAGTGGCAGATCACGCTAGTTCCTGCCGAGGTGATTTGGAAATATGAATCCTTGCAAGGTGAGACATTGAACTAGACCCTTTTTTCACGTGTGTATAGGTGTGTGCATGCGTGCATGTGTGTCTGTGTATGCGTGTGTGTGCATGTGTGGGTATGCATGCATGTTTCTGTATGCATGCATGTGCCTGCGTGTGTGCATATGTGCATGTGTGTGCGTGGGTGTGAATGCATGTGACAGTGTGTGCATGTCTGTGTGCATGTGTGTGCATGTGCATGTATGTGGGTCTATGTGTGCATGTGTATACATGCATGTCATGTAGGTGCGTGTGTGCATGCGTGCTGTGCATGTATGTGTGTGTATACACACATGTAGATGTGTGTGGAAGGGATGTGGGGATGTTTGCATGAAGGTAGGTGCGTGTAATGAGCACACGGGTGTGTGCGCCTGTCGAGGTCCAAGGATGGCATCACGAATCATCTTCAATCATGTCCTCCACCTTACTGTTGTGAGCTTGGGTCTCTAATTCAACCCAGGACTCACCATTACAGCTAGTCTGGTGGCCAGCTTGCTCTGGGGATTCCCGAGGCACCTTCCAGGGCCAGAATTACAGGTGGAGACACACACACACACACACACACACACACACACACACACACACACCACCGCATTTCTACGTGGCATCCGGGGATCCAAACTCAGGTCTTTTTGCTTCAGAGACAAAAACTGAAGCCCTGTGGACGTCTTCCAGTCCTGAACTAACTTTTTGTTCAGGAGAAATGGGTCAGGACCGTGCTCATAATTAACCCGCAGTCGATCCCTGACCAGAGCACACTGCTCGGCAAATCCTACAGCTTATTATAGACGCTTAAAACATCCAAAGAGCATCTGAGAGACGCTGGGCACAGGAAGTGCCTGCAGGCCTGGGCTCCTCAGCGTGAAGGAAAGATCCGACTTCTGAAAGTGGTCCTCTGAGGCCACACAGCATGGCGTGTCTTGTCCTGCTCTCTCTCTCTTGCTCTTCGCTCACTCTCAAGTAAATATAAAAAGTGAAAGGAAAGTAACAATATTTCAAATGAGCCTATGCAGCTCTTTCTCTGTTGTTTGGGTTGTTTTATTTTTCTAATTTTACGAGTATATTGAGCACTCATCCCCGCCTCCCTCCATTCCCCGCCCACCCGTCCCTCTTCTCCTGCCTCCTTCGATCCAGCCCACTCCCTCCCACCCTCCTGCCTGTTCACCTTCAAGGACCCCAAGAGCCCATGCAGTTCTTCAGCAGAAAGATAAGCAGCATGTAACTCAGAAACAACATTGAAGAGGTGGCCGTGCTTAAATAAGGGGATTTTGGAGCAGCCTGCCGCACCCGTGCGCCCACTACAGCTGTGTTACTTCCACAAGACCCGCACCAGATTTGTCCCAGTACATGAGGTGCCTTGCCTGACCCCGGAGGGACCAGCGGAGGCCACTGTGGCATGGGAGGGGGTCCGTTATTTCAGGAGCATGAGGTAATCAGTCCCCACCCAGCAAGTGCCGAGGACACACACCCAACCTTTGTCCAGCTCTGTCCTTTTGAAAATGGTCAGTGTTCCATCCGTGGACCTCAGCTGGAATCCCTTGTGATTTAAACCAAGAAGAGAAAGAGGAAGGAGAAGGGGAGAGGAAGAAGAGGAGGGGAAACAGGAGGAAGAAGCTGTTTGTAGCATGTAAATAACAGAATAAGAAGCTTAATCTTTAAAATCTTTTCAACTACGCCGTGATCAAGAAAGCAAGACTATTTCAAAGGAATGTCTTCTATAGTGGCAAACGTGGGGCTCACCCCAGAGTCCTGTTGGAGGAGGGACAGGGAGACCCGCCCACGTCCTGCCCCCTGGATCCTCTTCGTTCAATCCACGCTTCATTCTGCGGACTGAGGGGCCGACACGTCCCCTTCCCTCCATGTTCCTGCACCCACCATCCGTCCCTCCCCGTGGTGGGCCACACAGACCCTGCTCTGGGTGCCGTGAGTGGCTCTGTGGACACGGGCCGCATCAGTGGCGGCGCCCTGTGGACACTGAGCCACGGGTGCCCCGGTGCTGCCGCACAGCTCTAAAGCAATTCAAGGACGGGCAGAGGGAGCTGGGCTCCCCTAGACAGTCCTGTCTGGAAAGGGGCGCGTCCGTGACCCTCGGAAGCACAGGAACAACCCGGGGAGTCAGCATTGCTCCTGTTTCCACAGATACAGTGAATGAAGCCACAGGCTTGGACCTGGGCGACTCCCACGACCACCAGTCAGGTTCTGGAAGGAGATAAACGTCCTGTGTGCTTTTACTTCCTGTAAAGAGAAACATTTAACACTGGTGTGTGTGACCTAAACCTTTGCTCTTTGCTATAAACACAAATCCATAGTTAGGAAAAAAATACGGAGTAGCTAATGCAATAGCTCCATCTAGTGCTGCACCTCCCAGCGTGCTCCCCCCAGCACAGGAGGAGAAAAATGACACTCGCGAGGTCGGGACAGACACGGGTCTGGGGGTACACGCTTATTTTCTCCGGGAAATAAAGAATCACTGAGCAGGGAAAGAATTGAAACTGCGTGCTATTTATTCTAAAATAGAAAAGACTAGGAGGGTCCGCCGACACCCAGGTCAGGCACCCCCGAGGGGGTCCTGTCCACACGTGCAGAAGGTCACGAAGGCACAGGGAGCAGGCTGGTGCCCTCGTGCCCTCGGGCGGGCGTGGCCTCAGCACGCGCGTGGACGTAGCCTGTGTGTGGACTAGCGGCTTCTGACTTGGGCTGTTCTGAGGACTTGGAGATGGAGGAAAGGAGATGTGCGCTCGCGCTTGCCGGGGGTCCTCGGGAGGACTGTGAGGGGCGCCGGCTGGGTTGACAGGCCGGTCAGCAGAGCTACTGTACCCGCCATCAGGGGAGCAGGAAGGAAGTGTGTGCTTCAGCGTGGGCGCGACCTGACCCAGACTCCCTCGCCCACAAGAGGGGTTCCTTTCCCCTCCCACAGCCCCTTTATTCCTGCCTTTCTATCCTGCCTCAGCTCGAAGCCTCCCCGCTCAGGGGACCCTGCCCTGGCCACAAAGCCGGCAGGAGAGTCTGAAGACTTGGGGGGGCGCAGGTACCGTGTGACCAGGTTCTGGACAATGAGTATTAGACACAAGTGAGCATGTTACTGATGGCCTGGCCCCTCCGGCACACGCATAACCCTCTCTCCTCTCTGTGTCTCTCTCCTCTCTCTCTCTCTCTTCTACTCTTCTTCTCCGTTCTCTTCCTCTCCTCATCCTCTCACTCTCTCTCCTCTCTCATCCTCCTCTCGTCTCTCGTACCTTCTCTTCCTCTCTCTTCTCTCCTGGCCTCCTTCTCTACTCCTCTCTGTCTCTCCTCTCTTTCCCTTCTTTCCTCTCTCCTCTCGTGCCTCTCGCCTCCTCGTCTGCCTTCTCCTCATTACTCCTCTCTGCTCTCCTTCTCTGGTCTCTGCTCACCTCTCTCTCTATCTCCTCGCGCTTCTCGTCTCCTGCTCCTCTCCTCTCTACCTCCTGTGCTCGCTCTCTCCTCTGCCTGCTTCCCTCCTCTCTCTGTCCCCTCTCTGTCTCTCTCTCTCGTGTCAATCTCTCTCTGTCTCTCTAGTCTCTCCGCCGCCTGCTCTCTCTTCTCGCTCCTCTCGCTCTCTCCTCTGCCATCTCTCTGGTCCTTCGACTTGCCTTTCCTGTTCTCTCTATCCTCTCATCTCTCTCCTCGCTCCTCCTCTCTCTCTGTCTCCTCCTCTCCTCTCCGTCTGCTGCCTCCTCCGTCTCCTCTCCCCTCATATCCTCTCGCTCTCACTTATCTCTCTGGTCCTCTACTCTGTCATCCGCTCTCATCTCGTCTGTCTCTGTCTCCATCTCTCTCTCTCGATCCTTCCTTCTCTTCGTCTCCTCTGCTGTGTGGCTCTCTAGTCTCCATCTTCTCCTGTCCTCTTCTATGTCTCTCTCGACTCTCTCATTCATCTCTCTCCTGTCTGGCCTCTCCTGCTCTCTGTCTTACTCCTCAACTCGACCATTGCTCTCTGGCTCTCTCCTCCTCGTCCTCCCTTCTCTTCTGTCTCTCTCCTCTCTCCTCGTCTTCTCTCCTCTGTCTCCGTTCTGTCATCTACCCCTCCTCTAGTCCTAACTCCTCCTCTCGCTCTTCTCTGTCTTCTCGTTGCTCTCTTTCTGGTCCGGTCTTTTCCTCTTTCTCTGCTTGGGCTGGCTCGCTCTCTGCAGTTTCTCCTCGTCGTACTTTCCGTCTCTCTACCTCTCATAACTTCTCTTCTCTCAGCTTGTTACTCTCTCCTACCTTCGGTTTATTCTGTTGTTCCGTCTCTTACGTCATTATCTCTCTGTCACCTTGCGTGCTGCGTGCCTTGTTGTCCGCTCACGTACTCTCCCTTCTCTCCTCTTGACTCCTATTGCGCTAGAATTCAAGAAGTCCCCAGGGGAACAATGGGGACAGAAGACTCATGGCTGACCAGGACAGCTGCCCATCTGGAAGCGTGTGCGCAGAGCTGAGCATCGAGAAATGAGCTAACATCGCATGATGCGCCTCTTGCTAAAATCTATTTGTTGTATCAGCAACACTCAGCCTGCAGCTTGAAATGTAGCAGTAGCTTTAAGCGGAGACCCTGGTAGACGGTGCCTTCAGCAACTCACCAAGGGCGACCTCACCAGGCACGTGGCCCCATGGCCCCGTGTCCTCCTGATAGTGTGGGCTTTGATGAGGTTTCTAGAGATACAGACAAGCTCGACCCAAGGACCTAGGAGACCAGACACGTGATGATAAAGGATCGCCCTGGGCCCGTGGCTCTGATTCAATGACTCAGACCAAAGAACAGAGACGCAGACACTCGTGGGAGCCAGCAAAGCAGACGGACACTTTAGTAAGAGAGAAAGAGGTGTCCCAGTGCAGCGGGAGAGAGAGAGAGAGAGAGAGAGAGAGAGACATCGTGGTGCAGCAAGAGAGAGAGAGACAGAGACAGAGAGAGAGAGAGAGACGTCCAGGGCAGCGAGAAAGCCTTCCAAGTACAGGGCTGCTAAGGAGCAGAAAGCTGGAACGTTCCTTGTCCAGGGTTTTCACGGGCAGTGGCAGAAGCTGGACAGGAACTGAGGTAGGTCGGTTCCCCGGACCACCATGGAGCAAGGCCAGTGGAGGTCTGGCCACATCCACATGTACCTTCCGCCACCAGGAGAGGCCCGACCACCAAGGGGTGGTCCGAGCCCCCCGCTCCGTCCATCTCCTGCCTCTGGTCAGCGGCCCTCTGAGCAACACGGCCCGACTGGTCTGGGTCACTTCTGGAAGTGCGCCTCTGCCTTAGCCCGTGCGCTCAAGTGTTTTAATTATCACATACCGAGTCTCCTCTCTGTCTCCTCATGTGCGACGGGAGCACGCTTGCGGTGTTGTTTTTTTTTTCGTTCGCCGCGGCTAAGGGTTTCACCCCATCACGCACCCCAGATGCAGCTACAATCTCTAACTCGCCTGTAGCCCAATTTTAGCCCTTGTCTCGGGGGGTTCTGGGGTGGTCCTCCTCGGTAGAGGCGTCCCGTCAGGGGCCCGGGGGGGGGTGGACCGTCCTCGGTCGGCTATCGTCAGCGTAGCACCGCAAGGGAATGACATTGCAAGGACTTTGGCCTCACAAATCGCCTGTACGGTCCTCACACGTGCTCACCCGAGGAAACGGGCAAGCTCGCGGTCAACCCGTCACCCCACCGAACCCCTCGCCCCCCTCTACATAAGCCTTTGACCGCCTGGCCCCAGCCTGCATCCCTCACGCATTCCCTTGGGTGTCTCCTAGGTCCCCCCGCCTAACGACCCTGACCTGCCCCCTCACCCAGCCCCATTGCCCCTTGCCGCCCGACCCTACCTGCCCCGCAGCACTCCGTGCCCTGCTGCCCTGACCCCTGACCTGCTCCCCCGCAGCCCGTCCTTCCCCCTACCTCCTCTCCCGGACCCCTGACCTGCCGCCCAGCCCCGCCTCCGGCCAGCCTGCCGCCCTGACCCCTGACCTGCCCCGTGCCCAGCCTCCGTGCCCCTGCCGCCCTGACCCCTGACCTGCCCCGCCCTAGCCTCACGTGCACCTGCCCCCTCTACCCCTGACCTTGCCCCGCCACGCAGGCCTCCATGCCCCCGCCGTCCTTGTACTTAACAGGAAGCTCGCTGTGCATCACGGACAAGCACACGACACACCTGAGGGATTCTTGCTAAAAATGCATAACTGCCATGTTGTCAAGAGGAAGCCTCAAGACAAGCTCACACTGAGAGCTGCATTCTTCGTAACCACCAAGGCTTCGAAAGACAGATTCCAGGATCACCCCTGATGGGAAGCTGAGCGCCAACCGCAGAAAAATGGGCCCAGGCTTTGGCTGTTGACCTTGAGTGCCGGCCGGCCGGCTGTCGGCAGAGTCCGGTGTTGCAGCCTCTAGCTAGCAGGGACTGAGTGTACTGCACTCTCTTTGTCACGAGCTGGGTGCTGGGTGCTGGGTGCTGGTGCTGAGTGCTGGTGCTGGGTGCTGGGTGCTGGGTGCTGGTGCTGGTGCTGGGTGCTGGGTTGCTGGGTGCAGGGCGGGTGGGGTGCTGGTGCTGGGGCTGGGCTGGGTCGGGGTGCTGGGGCTGATGCTGTGGCGTGGTGCGAGTGCTGGTGCCTGGGTGCCGGGTGGCTGGGTGCTGGGGTGCTGGGTGCGTGGTCTGGGTGCTGGGGCTAGGTGCTGTGCTAGTGCTAAGGTGACTGGGTGCTGGGTGCGGGGCTGGGTGCTGAGTGCTGGGTGCTGGTTGGGGCTGGGTGCTGGTGCTGGGGGCTGGTGCCGGTGTCTGGTGCGGGTGCTGGGTGGCGTGGGTGTTGGGGTGCTGGTGCTGGGTCTGGTGCGCGGGGTGATGCTGGGAATGGTGCTGGGGCCGGGTGCTGGTGTGGGTGACTGGGTGCTGTGGGTGCTGGGTGCTGGTGTGGTGGTGGTGGTATGGGCTGGGATGCTGGGGCGTGCTGGGTGCTGGTGATGGTGCTGGGGTCTGAGTGGCGGGTGCTGGGCTGGCGGGGCGGGCTGGTGCTGGGTGCTGGGTGCTGAGGTGCTGGTGCTAGTGCTAGGTGCTGGTGCTGGGTGCTGGTGCTGGGTGCTGAGTGCTGGGGTGCTTGGTTGCTGGGTGATGGGTGCTGGTGCTGGTGCTGGGTGCTGGTGCCGGGTGCTGGTGCTGGGTGCTGGTGCTGGTGGCTGGTGGCTGGGTGCTGGGTGGCTGGTGCTGGTGCCGGGTGCTGGTGCTGGGTACTGGGTGCTGTGTGAGTCTGGTGGGTCTGGGTGGCTGGTGGCGGGTTGCGGGTCTGGTGCCGGGTGCCGTGGTGCGTGGGTGCTGTGCTCTTTGAGTGCTAGGTGCTGGTGCTGGGTGGCTGGTGCAGGTGCTGGTGCTGGGTGCCGGGCGGTGGGGTGCTGGTGTGTGTGCTGGTGCCTGGGTGCAGGTGCGGGTGCATGGTGCATGGGGCTGGTGCCTGAGTGATGGGTGCTGTAGTGTAGGACATGGAGACACTTGGTGCAATGCACATGAAATGTTTTAGCAGACGCTGCTGCTTCATTCATCGCAGCCACATAGTGGTGATGTGAGCTGTGAACCCTGGAGGTGGACGAGGGCGTAGGAACGCCGCGCTATTCCAAAGCAGAGATCTCAGGTCAACTGCAGCAGATGCACAGCGGCTCCCTCACGGGACCGTCCAAGCAGCTTGGCTCCACGGCTGTCAGCCACCCCGGACAATAATGACCCTCTAAGTTTTCTGCTCTGAACCCCTTTATTAGCGCAAACCCTGTTCATTAACGCGTAACAACCGCGTCAAGCCCACCCCATGACTGGGCTAGCGGGAGGGCTCTTGTCCACCCAGCTTGGCTATTGTCTGCTGGTGGAAACCGAGTTATCTTTTGAGGGGGCAGGGCTTGGTGCTCTTGTGTTACTCCTCCCAGGGCTCTGAGCCCTTTTTGCCTGGAGACGATCCGCGCCCAGCGGTACCACCGGGTCACTTGTTTGGTCCTTCTACGCGTAACTTCCTCTTCAGATCTCAGTGGGCTCAGGCCCCTGGGGCGACTCTTTCTCTTCACTCATCCTGGGCCTCTGGCCACAGCCATGACCACCTAACCGTGAAAGACCAGATGTCAATCCCAGATCCGAGCGCTTCCGGGTCAACGCAGGGTGTGCCGGGACTCGGCTGCGCTGCCCCCTCCGCAGGTCGCGTGCAGATGGCAGGGAGCAGGGCGGCCAGGTGCGGCACTGTGGGCTGAAGGGTCAGCACACTGCTGGGTCAGCGTCTCAGAAGCGAGGCGCGCTAGGGGCATGGAGGGTCCTAGGACAAAGGAGGGTGGGCCGAGCAGGGCTCAAGCCACGCCCAGCCCAGAACACACAGGACAGATTGGCTGGTAGTAAACAAACGCTTTAATAAGAGGTCGCGGAGCTGCTGGACTGCCAGAGTCCAACTTCCGACAACTGAGCAATCAGAGGGGAGGCCAGAGAACAGAGGGCGCTGGTACCCGTGGGGTACAGGGGTGGAGGGGGTAGAGGCCCAGGACCTCAGAGCAGCAGCCCCAGCAGGAAGAGATTGGCCAGAGCCAAGAAGGCGAAGGAGGCTTTGGCATCCATGCCAGAGCCGCTGGTGGTGGTGGTGGTGGTGGTGGTGGTGGTGGTGGTGGTGGTGGTGGTGGCAGTGGCAGCAGTGGTGGTGGTGATGGTGGCAGCCTCTGTACAATTAAACTCCACGTAGGTGAGTCTTCCAATAGTCTGGTTTCCAGCTGATAAGAATTGACAGGTGGAGTTGTCGACGTTGGAACAGCCTTTCAGCACAAAACTGTTACTCTTAGTGCCTGTGGGTGTAAAGGAGACAGTCACGCTCGGCATGGCCCTTCCCTCCCGCTCCAGCCTGGCCCGCACTGGGTTCTCATCCACAGCACGACTGCAGAGCGACGTGCAAGAGCTGGTTCATGCCCCAAACCCACCCGTGAAAGAGGAGCCCAGAGTCAGGATGCCAAGCAGTGAAGGAAGAAGGACCGTGGGGTCGGACCCAGGCTGCCGCCTATGCCGGACCCCAAGAAAACCGCAGCTGTGCGAGGCGACCGCCAGGCCGGACTAGAAAGCAGGGGTGACGGCGGGGATCTTGCACAACTCCTGCGTTCTGTGGAGCCAGCAGAAAAGACCAGGGGCAGCCGTCACGGTGCTGCGCACTGCAGCCCAGCACGCGGGAGGCTGAGGCAGGAGGGTCGTGGGCCTGGGCTGTGCAGGGAGCCTCTGCGTGAAAAGAAAAGGAAGGAGGGAGAAAAGGAAAGGAAAGAAAGGAGGAAGGGAGGGAGGGAAGGAAGGAAGTAATAAATTAATTCTTACGTGAGGGATGAGAGATGTATGAGGTAGGGAAAGGAATGAAGAAGGAAGAAGGAAGGGGAGTGGCGGGATTTAGGGCCGTGGTTGCTGTGAGAGGGATATATAGTCTTGTAGTTCTTATATTTCTTGCATTGCTTATCTTTCTGGTCTTACTGTGTCTTTCTCTACTTGTCTCCTTCATTTTCTTCGCCCCTTCTCCTTGGTTGCTCTCCTCGCCCGTCCAGCAACATTCCCTTCGTTGTTTCACCCCCCGACCCACGTAAAATGGTGGAAATGGCAGCGACCTGTAATTCTGGCCCTGGAAGGCAGAACCTGGGAAGCCCAGAGTAACGCAATGAGGAGGTGGAGCCATCCAGGGTGATGTCACCCTTGGGCCTCCACGGGCACCACACTCAAGTGTCCTCTTGGAGAGAGAGAGAGAGAGAGAGAGAGAGCCATCGTGAAAAAGCTCCAAACAGTGATTCCAGCTATACAACATTCTGGAGAAGAAAATCATAGAAATGGGAAAAAAAAAAAAAAAAGACCTTTGATCACAGGCCTTGCAGGGAAGAGTGAGGGGTGCAGCGGGAGGGCCCCGCATGGCAGATGCAGGTCGACATTCCGTCCCACCCCTGAAAGGGTGGACACCAGGGGTCTGTCCGGTGGGAGCGCCGGGAGCAGGTCCCTGCAGTGTGTGTGCTCCAGGCGTGCAGTTGCCTGTCTGGTGGCCGCGCGCACCGCAAGGCACCAGCGGGCGGCACGGCGCTCTTCGCTGCCCCTCACTGCCCGCGAGGAGCAACTGTTCTTGTAAAGAAACGTGGCAGCTGCTCGGACAGAGAGACGCTATCTCTGTAATTTCTCATAAGAGTGCTGTTTGGGATAGGAAAGACACGGCCCCCTTTGCTTCTGACATGGATTCTCCCAGTTTGGATTGCAAATACCATCTCCAGGGGCAGTCTTGGCATCTAGACTTTCTGGCATGATGGTCTCTTCCTTGGCCTTCAGCCAGGGTAAGAGTGTATCACAGTTTCTTTTAAGGTTCTAGTGGACTGATAGCATAGTCTTATACTTCTGGAATTTCTGAGTTAATACATAGGTGGGAATTTTACCCACCTATGTTTTAAGACTCTAGAAGTTATTCTCTAATTTCCTTAAAATCAGTGCACACATTCTGGCTAACAAGTCTACTTATTGTAAGTGACTAGACATGAAATCTCTATTTAGTATTTGACTAAAGCTTAAAAAGCAGGCTTCTTCTCTAGAACAGAGAGCAGGAAGCTAGTTCCAAAAAAACCTAAGAGGAGGTAAAGGGCACTTCTAATTCCCAGAAGAATTCTTCCTGCCAGAGGCAAAACCCGAATTATCTAGGAGAGAGTGTCCAGCCCCAGTTCATGGGCGTTACTGTGACCTTTCTCAGGGGACAGGCTTCAGGCCTGAGCTGGGAAGAAACACCAAGGCCTGACAATTCCCGTATTTTTCCTTATTTCTCTTAAATAAAGCCATGTTCCTATCCCAAAACATGTTACTTTGAATCCATCTTTTCCAAACTGAGACATATTCTACCAGATTAGTTGGATAGGGACGCGGCACCCAGGCATCCCTGAGCCTGTGGCCTTGGTCTCCCTGCGAGGCCTGAGCAAGGGATCCCTGGAGAGCGGCAAAAGGCCCCTGCCCAGGCCGAGGCGACAGGAGTCCCACGGCCTGACTTCAGGGCACACTGCGGTCCTTTCCTGCTCCTCTTGCAGGGCGATGGGCGGAGCTTGAGCTGCTTCGGAGCCGGCCTCACTGAGCGCCTAGAAATGCCGGGGTAGAATGAGGATGGGAGGAGGCCACCCACGCGCTTCAAGTGTGGCAGCCGGTCGCTGCTCCTGCTGGGGGCTCACGCTTTAGGCGCCAGAGCTGAGCCGCTTCCATGAAAGGCCGAAGCCCCCAGACATCCGGAAGTGGCTTCTCGCCCACCGGTGCCTGCAATAGCAGTTTTAACTTTGACCACTTCTTTGTACAGAATCAAAGTCTTTCCATCTTGGAGGCCCCCAGTCAGACCAAGGCTCCCCTAGATGTTCTCCAAGTCGCCCTGAGGCGTGAGCAGCCTTGAGGGCTGATGTTGCAGCCTGGGAACCCTGTCACCTCCTTGGCCTGGCACAGCCCGGCTCACCCCGGCTCCCTAATCTTGGCTGCATCTGTGGAGAGCACGGTGGGTTTTGTGGCTCAAAACCCTTCGCTGTTTCAAGGTTCACGGTGGTCGCTGTGGAGAGGGAGAAAGGATTACGTCGAACTCTTGAGTCTGGGTGTCACACGGTGATGTGACCCTGTCTCTAAATCTGGGTGACACATGGTGACCCTGTCTCTGGAGTCTGGTGTTCCCACGGTGACCCCATCTCTGGAGTCTGGGTGTTGGATGGTGACCCCATCTCTGGAGTGTGGGTGTCAGATGGTGACCCCATCTCTGGGGTCTGGGTGTTGGATGGTGGGATTCAGGAACACAGACAAGGCAGCTTCACCCCCGTCCCTGGCAGCAGAATGGGCTGTCAGACTGCAAGAAGTTGGTCTCTTGGGGGGGCCTCAGCTGTCAGACTGCAAGAAGTTGGTCTCTTGGGGGGGCCTCAGCTGTCAGACTGCAAGAAGTTGGTCTCTTGGGGGGGCCTCAGCTGTCAGACTGCAAGAAGTTGGTCTCTTGGGGGGGCCTCAGCTATCAGACTGCAAGTAGGTCTCTTGGGCGGGGCCTCAGCTGTCAGTCTGGAAGAGTCTAGCTCACCTGCCTGGAAGCAGACGTGGCTGTCAGTACTGATGCTAATGAAGGAGACCTGGATCTTATCAGGAGCTCCGGCTCTTTCCTCGGCGGCACGTTCTGGATCATTCCACGTTCTCCTCAATACACCCAACGTTTCCTTGAAGCAGCTCTGTGCTAGTCTTTGGTGCCCCGAGGGGTCAGTCGGCGGGGCTTCCGCGCCAACGCAGCGCAGATGGACGGCGCCCAGGAGGCCCCTCCCCGTGGCCCTGGAGGCTGGCAGCGTGGCATCTGGTGTGGCGGATCTGCTGTCCTCCGGCTCCGCTCTGGGCCTGTGGCCGCCATCTCCCGCGCCTTCCCAAGCTCGGCCCCCTGCGCACATTCCCTCGCTCTGGTTCCCAGCCCGCTGCAGGGACGCAGGTCCACACCCGTGACGTCACTTCCCCTCATCCGGGCAAACCGTCTCAGTCCCCTCCCATGCTGAGGACGGGGTTAGTTAGGTCCTCACATGTGACTTTTGGGGGGCTCATTTCGTTGCCCATGAACCTTGTGCTTGGTCTCCCTGGTTCCACCCAGTATCCGTCTAGACGTTGGCCTGTCAGTCTAAAGTGTTCTGTGTGCAGGCCCAACAGGAAGGAGCGGAGGACCAGTCACTTAGCTCAGGGGACGCCACCTTCAAGTCAGAAACTGCAATGAGGAAGAGGCGTGGAGTTCTCTCCCTGCTTCCTTCCCAGCGTGGGCGTGAGCTCGGCGCGCTCCTCTGGATGCTTCTGGAGAGGCGCGTGGGCGGATCCTGCTCGTAGGAGCACTTGGAGAACAGAAGCTTCAGCACCTGCGACTCCACCTGAAGCCACGAGTGGGCTGCCCCTCACAGCTGTCCTGCACATGTGGGTCCTGTGTCCCTGCCCTCCTTTTTTGACCAAGGCACATCTGGCCTGAGAGGGCTTCCATGACTGGGTAGACCAGAAATCCCTGAGCAGCTGGAGCTCTGGTTCTCTTCCACGCAATGCCAGATGTTCTCCTGGGGGCCATGGGCAGCAGGGTACGGTGCCCGCCACCTGCCTCTGGCTCCAAGCAGTTCAGGAGCTTCGGGATTCTTTCTTGCGTACCCACAGTACCGTGAGATCCCGTTGTTGGAGGAGCGCAGGAGGTGACTGGGTGGAAACCTCTGCCTCGCAGCTACGGAGCCTTGAGGTTGAATCTCCAGATCGTGCATAAAAATGCCTGGTGGCTCAAATCTTAGTTAGCACGGCCCTGTGGAAGGACGACATGCAAACTCGTGAAGCGTTCCATGTTTAATAAAGGTTAAGCTTCTCATTTTGGAGTGACAACAAAGAAAAATGCCTGGTGGATATGGCCACAGCCTGAACTTTAACCTTGGAAGGTGGAGTTTGGAAAACCCCAGAGCAAAGCAATAAGGAGACTTAAGTCTAAAGAAATAAAATGCAAATAGCCCTAAAAGCCACAAAGTTGATCTTTGTGAGGACTGGGGAAGTGTACAAGAGGACGTGTGTGTGTGTGTGTGTGTGTGTGTGTGTGTGTGTGTGTGTGTGTGTATATCAGAGGCACTGTGTATCCCTGTGGAGGACCAAGGGTGACTTTGGGAATCATCCTGAATTGTTCTACCTCCTATTTATGTCTGCAGGCGGCCCCTCCTGTGAACCCCGGGGTCTGCAGGCGGCCCCTCCTGTGAACCCCGGGGTCTGCAGGCGGCCCCTCCTGTGAACCCCGGGGTCTGCAGGCGGCCCCTCCTGTGATCCCCGGGGTCTGCAGGCGGCCCCTCCTGTGAACCCCGGGGTCTGCAGGCGGCCCCTGCTGAACCTCTGCTCCAGCCTTTGAGGCAGCCACAGTTCTGTTGCTCTTTTCCTGGGGCCCCTCCTGGTAGAGAGGACTCAGGAGGTTCTCCCTGCACTCACGCCACCACGCCATCCTGAACTTTGAGAGAATGCCGTCCAGATCTGCCAACCGCGAGTCCAGGGGCTGTTCTCGGAGCACCCACACTTTCAGGAAGGCGTGCACTCTAGTGCACCTGGCTTCTCGCCAAGGTTGCATTAGCAGTGCCTGATTGGCAGCCGGTGCCCGCGGGCTATAAAAGTCAGGGCGGTGGCAGCGCAGCCTGTCTCCTGCGCATCCCGCTCCTTTCCTGTCCAGGTGGGAGCACGGGCTCCGTCTCTCCTCATTCGCGGTCCTCGCAGACCAGGACGCTGCTGGGTGAGCGCTTCCAGCGTGGGCGGTGTTGCCCCTGGAGGGCTCTCTGTGGGGAGGGGACTGAGGACTGCGGGTCCCTGTCCTTGCCTAAGGGGCTGCCTGCTCCTGAGCCCCGTGGCCCAGACTTTCCAGCACATGGAGAGCTGCCACCTGCTGCCTAGAAGAGCGAGTTCTCGACCCACCCACTGCTGGCACAGAGGAGGGCACTGCGGTGCCCTCAGACCTCTGCGAGACAGAACCTTCCAGAGCGACAGTCCTTCCTAGGCAAGGAAGGAAGCGGCCTTCATGACAGACACGGCGTCGTTCTCATTTTTCACCCCGACCCCAAGAGTCTAGCTCACAGCCAGGGCTCGACAAATTGTGACTTGAAGAATGAATGAATGAGGGAATGAGGGAGTGAAATGAATGAGAGAATGAGGGAACAAATGAATGAGTAGATGAATGAGGGAATGAGGGAATGAAGATGGAATGAGGGAGTAAGTGAATGAATGAGGGAGTGAGTGAGGGAATGAGGCAGTGAATGAACGAGCACGGGTGGTCGGCACGGCTGGAACAGGGGCTGCTGTGTTTCAGGCCTGCGCTCTCATCTCTGACCCCGGGTCCTCACTGGGCTCTGCAGCCGTCACAGCGTCACCATGGCCCGGGCCTCGGTTCTGAAGAGTCTCCTGGCAGCCTGCGTCTTCAGTGCCTTTGCTGCCCGCTCTGTGGGTACGAGCAAGCGTGACACCCCTTGCTCCCCAACATGGGAGGGGAGCTGGGCGGTGGGGTCCCTAGAGGGCTGGGTGGGCTCCACAGGCCCCTGAAAGGAGAGCGTCCTGACTCCTGACCCGAGGACACCTCTCTGTTGGAGACGCCGGCCGCGCTGCCCTCAGACTGCGCGCTGCCCTTGGACTGAGTGTGAGGATCGCTGTGTCGAGGGAGCATCGCTGTGACGTCTGAGCTTCGCTGTCTCCTTTCAGGCAATCACACGTGTGTGAACTACTCATGCACTAACGGAGTGTGCGACCCCAGCATAGAGACCTGCAGCACCTTGGAAGCGTGCTTCATCCAAAGGCAGGAACTGAGATCCCAAGGTGAGGCCCCTCCCCGCCGCCTTGGGCATTTCCCAGTTATCCTTCCCTCCGTCCAGGGCGGGACCGGGAGGCTGTGGGCATGCCGACTCCTTGGGAAAGGGCCAGTGGCCCCGGGTCCTACAGGGCCTCCTGGGACTGGTTGAGTGGCCCCACGATATTCTTGGCAGTGCCAGGGATAACAGCTGGCAGAGAAACTTTGTGTGTGTGTGTGTGTGTGTGTGTGTGTGCCTGTGTCTGTGTGTGTGTGTGTGTGTGTGCCTGTGTCTGTCTGTGTGCCTGTGTCTGTGTGTGTGTGTGTGCCTGTGCCTGTGTGTGTGTGCCTCTGTCTGTCTGTGTGCCTGTCTATGCCTGTCGACCTATCTACCTTTGTTTTTTTTTTTTAATTTTGCTTTCCTGCAGCTGGATCTGTTAGTCACATGGTCCAGCAGAAAGGCTGCTCCGTGGGTGCGTGCACGCCACAGACTTTCTCAGCAACGCTGGGGAACCAGGTGACATTTAGATATGATCAGCAGTGCTGCCAGTCTGACGGGTGCAACTCACAGGACTTAGAGTGTAAGTGCCCGTGTGCCCTATGTGCCCTGTGTACCTCCCTATGTCCTGTCTGCCCTGTCTGCCCATGCTGCCTGCCGCACAGCGCTGGGTCTCGGCCTTGTCTCTGCTGGGTGTTGATCACTTGCCTTCCCCGCTGCTGCCGCTCTCCTTGGGGGTCTCAGGGTGGGACACAAGCCCCTGTCCTGTGTGGACACAAGCAATCCTCCTGCCTCAGCCGCCCAAGCAGGAGCAGCTGCGGCTGCAGGTGCGTCCAGAGGACGATTCCTCGTCCTTCAGGCTGCGTCTTCAGACCACAGTTGTCTCCTCTCCAGTCTCTAGAACTTTCCTCTTGACAGGGCACAGAGGCCAGTGGCTGAGAGGGTGTCGTATTTAAGACTGACTGTCCTTCAGTTGTATTCTTCTGCGGGAGGAGACATCCGTGTCTTCTTACACATGGTGACAAAAAACTCTTGTCATTTCGCCCCTTCCCTTGCTACCCATTGTCCTGTTCTTTCTCAGCACAGACCTCGCTCCCATGTGCTGCATGCGACCCACTCGGCGCATCTGGTAACCGTCAGTGGCATGTGACTTGGTGCTTGCTTGGTAGCTTAACATGGTTTCCTCCTGGCCAAACCTTAGCGGTTCCTCCCTCTCCCCTCAACAAATTCTTGGCCTGGTTTCCAGTACCAAGTATGTGTTCTGGGCTGAAGATAGAAAGCTGTTGGTTACCCCATAGCATGCAAGCTGTGGACGCTCTAGTTACCCCATAGCATGCAAGCCACGGACCTCTAGTTACCCCATAGCATGCAAGCCACGGATGCTCTAGTTACCCCATAGCATGCAAGCTGCGGATGCTGCAATGGTTGTATCTTGCCAGGGCGGTCACCGCGGTGGCTCGCAGCATTACTAGCTGGTAATGCTGAATTTCTGAGGTCACTTTTCTCACGTTGTCCACACAATGGAATTCCCCTGTTTAGGCCTAGTAGCAATTTTTTTTTTTTTTTTTTATTTCTTGAATTCAGAGCTAGGACACTGCTCAGTAGCTGGTGGAGAGTCTCAGCTCTTCTTTGCACCAAGGACCCAAGACTTCTCTCTCCTTTCAGTGCCCCCGACGGCCTCACAAGCCAATGGTGTTGTGTGTCTTGCCTGCTACACTGATGGGTCCACGATGTGCATCCCGTTCCCCCTGAAGTGCACGGGGACAGAGACGAAGTGCGCTTCGGTGATTGGCACAGGTGTGGGTCTTCCCGTCTTTGTGTAGGAGGCACGGGCAAGGGATTTACATCTGGGTTGTGGGTGATGTCACTGTGAACTTAGGAAAAGATTTACAGTCTCCCAAGTAGGAGAGAATCGTGCACCTCTCTCCTGTGGAGGCCACGCGCGGCCTTGAGGCTGGAACCCCGCCTAGACTCCAAGCATTTTCTCTCCTGGCTTCCAGCTGGATCCCGAGAGCCCAGAATGGACTTTACATGGCTTTTTACTGAAGCGTGGCGTTTTATAAAAGCTGCGTCTCACACAAGCACATTTGCACGGTTTCATAGCTCAGGGTGAGGGGTCATCTCCTGAGACACGATGAGCTAGGGGTGATCTTGTTTGTGGGGGCATCTGGAATGGCTCATCTCATCTGCTGAGACGGGTGGGCCTGGACCCTGGCTGAACTGCACGCAGCAGGAAACAGGCTGCGCTACGAAATGTTAACAAGGTGAAAAGAATAGTTGTAGGACTATGGGGCTAACGAGTATGCAAACTTCATTTCTAATTCTTTATTTCTTGTGTGTATGTGTGCACCAGAGGGCACTGCGTGTCCTTGTGGAGGACTAAGGGTGAGGGTGATTTTGGGACTCATCCTGGATTGCTTCTACCTCCTTTTTGCTTCAGTCTGGGATTTCCCAGGCTCTGCCTACTAGGGCTGAAAGCGCAGGCTCCTACTATTTTCATCTTGTGCTTTTACATGGGACCTGGGATTTGAACTCAGGACCCTCTGCTTGCAAGGCAGAGTCTTAACCTCCGAGCCATCTCTCCAGCCCCTATTTCTAACATGTGGCTACTACACTACAACACTTCCTTCTTGATTCTCCAGAGCAGTCGGCAGGAAGGGGACAGGAAGCCCCCACAGGTTTCATCCAAACACCGGAGGGCTCATTGGCAACCTCCGCCCCTGCCTGTCTCAAGGGAACCTGAGCTGTATTCCTGGTTCCCATGCGAGTCATGGATTCTGGAACATTTGGAGTACAATTTCTTTACCCAAAGGCGAGGGTGAGGGAGGACCCGAGGAGAGATCACACTGAGGCCTGCGTCTTTCTCTCGGCAGCGTTGGTGAGCGGCGTGGAGAACGTAGTGATGTATGGAATGGGTTGTGCGACGCAATCCGCCTGCTTCCTGAACACGAACGTCCTCGGCGGCATTCGAATCCACACCCTCTGCACCAGTGGGATCCCCGTGCCCTTACTCCCATCCACAGGAGACGCCACGGACGGGAGCCCCCGGGTCGCTTCCGTCTCCTCGCTTCTGACTCTTCCCCTCCTGTTGAGCATCTGGTTCTAATGAGTCAGATTCCGGCCCCGCTGACGCACACGTATCCTGGCACTGCCCCCTCCCCAAAGCCGCTGAAATAAACCCTCTGCTTCGCGTGGTGTTGCAGACCCTCCCAGTCTCTGACAGCCCGCGTCCTTCCTCCATGGTGCTGAGACCACCCTGGCCACTCCACGGTCCTCTCTGGTTGTGTCCACGCCTCCAGCCCCACGTCCTGAGCACGCGGCTTTTCTGATTATGAATTTCTACCCCTGTTGTGGACTTGAGCATGATCAGCGTCGGAGAAGGGACGCCCCGGGCCACGAGGGTCATTTCCCACCGTTTATTACGGCCCCAGTGCAGCAGCCGTGGCGGCCAGTCTGTGGTCACTTCTCTGATGACAGCTTCCTCACCGGCAGCAGGGAGCACGCGCCTCCTGGGGAAGGCGGAGGCATCTGGGCTGCTTGAGGGACCAGTCTCTAGACCAGGGGGTCTGCACCATACAGATGCATGCAGCAAGAGCCTGGAACCCTGAATCCTCCCACAGCAGGGTTCCAACTCCAGTAGCCGCTGCCACACCTCCCATGATGCCACGCCTCCCATGACGCCACGCCTCCCATGACGCCACGCCTCCCATGACGCCACGCCTCCCATGACGCCACGCCTCCCTCCACGCCACGCCTCCCTCCACGCCACGCCTCCCTCCACGCCACGCCTCCTACGACGCCACACCTCCCACGACGCCACGCCTCCCATGATGCCTGCGGAGAGGTGGGGGTTGGTGGGAGGCAAAGCCTGCAGACAGCCCAGCTTGCACCTTGTGGCGCTGTTGGAAGCGCTGAGAGATGTCGGTCTTTTCCCTTAAAAGTTTGTGCATCCCCATCTTGTGCAAGATACACTGTGGTCCACCACCCACTGACCAAAAGGGGAAGTCGGCCTTCTTTGGTCAACTAGGTCACACGCGCTGCTCCCGCAAGTGGGGCTCGCCGCTCCCCCAGCAGTCCTGGGTAGGGGTGGATCGCGGCGACGGCTCCCTCGGCCCTTGGTGGACTCTCTTGTGAAGCTGGACAAGGGGCTGTAACCGGACTATTGTAAGAGAAATAAAACCCTTGGTTTCCTTCAGCCCTTTGGACGAGGGTTCGCGGGCAGCGTGCAGGCTCGATCGAGGGAGTTCATCTATTTTTTTTTTTTTAAACTTTACCCTGGGGGCGGAGGTGAGCATTTCAGGGGAAAGCATGAGGTTTTTTTTATTAAAAGGGTCATAGATGGGAGACACCTGGTTCGCGGCATTGAGAAGCTGAAAAGCACTAACAGATAAGGACGTTTGTTTGTACTTCCCTATGTTAGAAGGAATTCAAGGCCGGTGGAATTATACTCAGGTCCTCTGTTCCCAGCAGTGAAGCAGCATGTAGAAAAGGGGGCCCAGAGCCAGCCCCCCCTTCCTTTCTCCTTTTCACACTGATTACTAAAATTAACCAATCACCATGTAGATGGTAGGATTGAAGCTCAGCCAGGCTCCCCTTCTCTGTCAGGTATCAAGGGGCTTCAGGTGTCTGGGTAGGTGTGTCTAGCTGGCCCGCGTGGTGCACAGTCGCAGGTACCTTGATCTCAGGAAACTGGCCTTGCTGGGACCCTTTAATGGAGCGTCCTTTCTTGTGACACCACACACGTTTCTGCCAGCGCTGGCCCCACTCACAGCAATCCTGCTGTACTGGTTGCTTTTCTCCGTTGATATGAGATTGAAAGCCAAGCAACTTAAGGGAAAAAGAGAGATTCATTCAGCTTATGGTTCCAGAGGGGAGATATAGTCCTTCATGGTGGAAAAGGTGTGGCTGGTTGGCTGAAACTGGAAGAGGCCTAAATCACATCCACCAAGAAGGCTGAAGGCTGCAAAACTGTCCACTGCAAAAGCAGAGCTCTCCTGGAAGTAGGTGGAGCGAATCCACCTCCAGGCCCACCCCCGTGGCTGCCTTCCTCCAGCAAGGCTCCACCTCTTAAAGGTGCCATGACCTTCCCAAGCAACTAAGATTCAAACCCATGAGCGTGGGGGGGGCACATTTCAAACCATGACCCTCCACCTCTGTACCTGACGGGTTCATGGCCACTCCACAATGCAAACTGCACTCAAACTTTCAGTCTCCAGAGACTCCAACACTAAACCCAACACGCTTCAAAGTCCAAAGCCTCCTGTAAAATCAAAAGAGAAGCTACACATTTCCAACATACGACGGCATAGAATAACATTCCCATTCTACACGGGAGGAACGGGACCATATCCAGGGAAGACCTGTCCGTCACAAGACCGAAAACCAGTAGGACAAGCTCCAAATCCGGCAGCTCCACATCCAACGTGTGAGTCTCTTGTTGAAATCATCTCAGTTCCAAAGGTGTGGGCAGCATGAGGAAAGGTTCAGTGAGGAGGAAATGGATGTGGACTTGGAAAGACTAGTAGAAGACATAATAAATGGAAGCCTATGTGTAATATTAACATGAGGCAAAAATAACTATGTGTGACTGTGTGTGACAGATAAGTGGGCTGCTGCGTCAGCCTGATAAACAGACATGTATCCCAATGATGTAATGTGGCTGTGCATTGGCATGATAATAAACAGTATTTAAGGGACAGGCCGAGAACCGGGACCTCAGTTCAGTAGGGACAGAGCATCCCGAGACTCTGTCTGGTGGGCAGCCGAACTCCCTGACGCAGCTCCAGCCAAAGTGCGCCCTGCTACCCTGAAGTTGTGACAGTTGATCGTCCGGCGCCCCTGGGCTCTGGCAGTGCGTGGAAATGGGCTTTGGTCCAGCTCCGGTCCCGGCTCGAGACCTGCGCCCTGGAATATGTTGATCGGTAGCCCCCGTGTGATGTGGTTATTGCTGGGGGGCGTAGACCTCGGGGAGGTAGAAGTCAGCGGCACAGGCCCCCAGGTGTGCTCACGACAGTTGCTGAACTGAGGTCCCTGTCCTCATGCATTTTCTCCTCACTGAACTTTCCTCACGTTCTCCACTGCAGGGCTCCACCCTCCAGAGCAGCTGCCCACAGAACGCGTCACTCTCTGGGCTGGCTCCTCCCAGGCATACAGCTCTCCTTGGTGTGGGGGTTGCTAGGCCCAGAAGCCTGCGCTCTGGATGATACATTAGCAACTGAGCAGGCCATTGAGTGACTCCTCCCTTGGGTGGTTGAGTTTGCCTCTTGTCTGCAAGACCATGATAGGAGGAACTCCCTCCTTGGAAATTGAGAAAACTCCCAGGTCCTTTGAACCGCTTTTGTTTCTCTAAGAAAATGGCTGGGCTGTTCCTCCCTCCCTATCAGTTCTTTCCTGCCTATCTAAAGAGATGTTAATGCACGGACCAGGCAACTGTCTTGAAGCATACCTGGTCCATTCCCTTCTGGCAACAAGGTGGCATGCATGTTTAGCATACCTGGCAATATATCTGCCCCAAGGCAATTGGGTGTCACTCCTGTCTTCTTTTTGTTAACCAAAATGTATAAGTTTTACATAGTCCTGTAAAGGATTTGGCTCCACTTCTTGATTATAAAAACCCTGTACTTTTACAATAAAGTTGGCTTGGATGATAAGGGACATCCAAGACCCCCCTCTGACCCAAGCCTGAACTTTTAATTCCTACCGCTCCCACTTCAGATTTCCACGTTTGTAGATTCGGGTTCATGCTGGTTCGTGGGCCCGGACACCTTGGCAGATGTCCCCCGTTGGCTCTGGCAACTCTAGCATCTTCAGTTCTCAATGGCAAACCAGGCTCTTACTCCACAGCACACATGATCCTTCTTGGACCTTTAAACTACAGGCTTCCTGCCACATACTGTCATTCTCTGAAACCTCGGAGGAGGGACCATCCCCTTCTTCCTCTTGCATCTTAGATGTCTCTGAAGCCAGGACCACGTGGACGACTTTGCCAAGTTCTGCTGTAACCTTCAGGTGGAGATTGGGCTCCTTGGGCAGCTGATTCAGCTTCTCTGTGTTGATGGTGTGAAGAATTTCTATCTCTCTTGGGCAGTTGCCTCAGAGGAAGAGCAGATCTTTCCTTTGGAACTCTGCCCTTTAGCTCATTCCTTCCAAAAGTATTTACATTCTTTTTTAAAAAAATCTTTTATCTATCTGTCTGTCTGTCTATATCTATCTATCTATCTATCTATCTATCTATCTATCTATCTATCTATCAATCATCTATCTATCTATCTATCTATCTATCTATCTATCCATCTATCTATCATCTATCTATCTATCTATATGTGTGTATCAGAGGTCACTATGTGTCCCTGGAGGATCAAGGGTGACTTTGGGAATCATGCTGGACTATTTCTGCCTCCTTCTTGCTTGTTCTGGAATTTTCTAGGCTCTGCCCACTAGGGCCAGAAGTGCAGGCCACTGCTATTTGGGACCTGGGATCTGAACTCAGGACTTTCTGCTTGCAAGACAGAGTCTTAACCCCTGAGTCATCTCTCCAGCCAGTGTGTAGGATCCTTCCCTGAAGAATTTGCCCTCAAGATGCAGCCTCTGCTATCATCCAGTTAAAGAACAGGCTTTGATTCACCAATGGAACTGATTTCTTTAGCAATAGCCACCATTTTGCTGTCTGCATTATCTTTAAGCTTGCTCTCACATTTTTAAATCAAACTTTTGAGTTTTTGTCTCTTTTTGCTTGATTCCTTGTTCTTTTCCTTCATAACTCTGAACACTAAACAGTAGCCATGCCTCACTGTCAAGACTACATTGTCTTGAAACCTGCTCCGCCAAAGGCTTGATGTTAACTGCAGGTTAGCTGGTAGGGCGAGGACAAAACTTAATCAATCTCCTTTCCAGCACCATTTCCCTCATCCAGTCCAAACACAGTCTCTGGTCCCCTCTGGACCATTACAAGCCTCCACTGGCTGCATCTCTAAGAGCATCGGTCTCCTCCAAGCTCTCTCTAGAATGGCCCTTGAGACCTGTCTCAAGACAAAGCCTTTGCCAGCACAAAGTCCCGAAGCTTCTCCAACAAACAGTTCCAAAGGACTGGCCACAGCGCAGTGATGACCGTCTCTCTACTCCTCAGTGCTAACTTCTCTTAACACTTTCTCGTACCAGCAACACCCCACTTCTCTGGTACCACTTTCTGTACTGGTTATTCTTTGTTGCTGTGAGACACCACTCAAAGTCAGCAACTTAAGGGAGAAGGGAGATGGATTCAGTTTGCCGTTTTATGGTGGAGAAGGCCTGGCTGGCCATGGGCATCTTAAGTCACGTCCATCGAGGGGGCTGAAAGCTGTAGATTGTCAACCGCAAGTGAAGACCTCTCCTGGAAGGAGGGTGGGGCTAATCCACCTCAAGCTCCACCCCTGTGATCGCTCCCTGCAGCGAGGCTCCACCTCTTCAAGGTGCCATGACCTTCCCCAGCAACTAGATTGAAACACAGGAGCCTGTGGCGTACAGCTTGCATTTCAAACACCCGCTAAGAGCGATTCTTCTGTCCCAGCTTCCGACGGGCTCAGCTCACCCCAGGCTCAGAGGGACAAGACAGGCTCTTGGGAGCTGGCACCTCCCCCGCTGAGCTGCCGTGAAGGGCCCCTGGCAGTGACTTCTTACTTGATGGTCTCTCTTCGGGAGGGGGCGTGCTTAGCTCCTGCTCCTGGGCTTCCTCATGCCTGCTTGGCATGAGCTGCCAGTGTCTACTCAGCTGTCCTATGTCTCAGAGTAGCTCTCCTCTCTCTATTCAGCTCTCCTCTCTCTATTCAGCTCTCCTCTCTCTATTCAGCTCTCCTCTCTCTATTCAGCTGCCCTCTCTCTATTCAGCTCTCCTCTCTCTATTCAGCTCTCCTCTCTCTATTCAGCTCTCCTCTCTCTATTCAGCTGCCCTCTCTCTATTCAGCTCTCCTCTCTCTATTCAGCTGTCCTCTCTCTATTCGGCTGTCCTCTCTCTATTCGGCTGTCCTCTCTCTATTCGGCTGTCCTCTCTCTATTCGGCTGTCCTCTCTCTATTCGGCTGTCCTCTCTCTATTCGGCTGTCCTCTCTCTATACAGCTGTCCTCTCTCTATTCAGCTGTCCTCTCTCTATTCAGCTCTCCTCTCTCTATTCAGCTGTCCTCTCTCTATTCAGCTCTCCTCTCTCTATTCAGCTCTCCTCTCTCTATTCAGCTGCCCTCTCTCTATTCAGCTGTCCTCTCTCTATTCAGCTGTCCTCTCTCTATTCGGCTGTCCTCTCTCTATTCGGCTGTCCTCTCTCTATTCGGCTGTCCTCTCTCTATTCGGCTGTCCTCTCTCTATTCGGCTGTCCTCTCTCTATACGGCTGTCCTCTCTCTATTCAGCTCTCCTCTCTCTATTCAGCTGTCCTCTCTCTATTCGGCTGCCCTCTCTCTATTCAGCTCTCCTCTCTCTATTCAGCTCTCCTCTCTCTATTCGGCTGTCCTCTCTCTATTCGGCTGTCCTCTCTCTATTCGGCTGTCCTCTCTCTATTCGGCTGTCCTCTCTCTATATGGCTGTCCTCTCTCTATTCGGCTGTCCTCTCTCTATACAGCTGTCCTCTCTCTATTCAGCTGTCCTCTCTCTATTCAGCTGCCCTCGCTCTATTCAGCTGTCCTCTCTCTATACAGCTGCCCTCGCTCTATTCAGCTGTCCTCTCTCTCTATACAGCTGTCCTCTCTCTATTCAGCTCTCCTCTCTCTATACAGCTGTCCTCTCTCTATTCAGCTGTCCTCTCTCTATTCAGCTGTCCTCTCTCTATACAGCTGTCCTCCTCTCTCTCTATTCAGCTGTCCTCTCTCTATACAGCTCTCCTCTCTCTATTCAGCTGTCCTCTCTCTATTCAGCTGTCCTCTCTCTATTCAGCTGTCCTCTCTCTATTCGGCTGTCCTCTCTCTGTTCAGCTGTCCTCTCTCTATTCGGCTGTCCTCTCTCTATATGGCTGTCCTCTCTCTATTCAGCTGTCCTCTCTCTATTCAGCTGTCCTCTCTCTATACAGCTGTCCTCTCTCTATTCAGCTGTCCTCTCTCTATTCAGCTGTCCTCTCTCTATTCAGCTCTCCTCTCTCTATACAGCTGTCCTCTCTCTATTCAGCTGTCCTCTCTCTATTCAGCTGTCCTCTCTCTATTCAGCTGTCCTCTCTCTATTCAGCTGTCCTCTCTCTATTCAGCTGTCCTCTCTCTATTCGGCTGTCCTCTGTCTGTTCGGCTGTCCTCTCTCTATATGGCTGTCCTCCTCTCTCTATACAGCTGTCCTCTCTCTATACAGCTGTCCCCCTCTGTTCAGCTGTCCCCCCCTCTGTGCAGTCCTCTTTGACAGATGGGACCAGTCTTCCCTGGACGTGCCCCTGGTGCCCTTTCTGTCTTCACGAGCCTCCTGACGTGGGGAGTGAGTTTTATGGGGCAGAGCTGGGCTGAGGGTCAGTGTGAGGAACCTCTGTCCTTAGGTTGCTGTTTCTGGGAAATTCACCTAAAATACTGTCCTTGCTGGGAAGGTTGTTTGTCTTGAGCTGGGGTAGGCAGAGAACAAAAATGTCTTACTGCTATTTTCCTGCAGTGTGTCTGTAGTGAAGGAAGGCGCTCCTGTATGTTACGGTGAGAGCAGACACAGCAGCAAAGGCTGCTTGCGCTGGAACAGAGCCAGCGGCTAAGCCTTTGCGCCAAGAGAAAGTGACCTGCATTCGGACCTCCAGCCGAAGAAGAACGCTGAGGGGTGTCGGGGCGGCGGTAGTCGCACCCCTGGAAGTGGCGCCTGGGAATCCCCAGAGCAAGCCGGCCAGCCGGACCCCCCCTGATGGGTGCCATGACGGTGTGTCCTGATGACAGTGTGTCCTGAGGACGGTGTGTCCTGAGGACGGTGTCTTCTGAGGACGGTGTCTTCTGAGGACGGTGTGTCCTGAGGACGGTGTGTCCTGAGGACGGTGTGTCCTGAGGACGGTGTGTCCTGAGGACGGTGTCTTCTGATGATGGGGTGCCCTGAGGACGGTGTGTTCTGATGATGGGGTGCCCTGACGGTTTTTCTGTGGGATGATCCAGACCCCTGGGCTCGTCAGAAAGGTGGAGGAGTGACCGAGGTGGCTCCAAGATCACTCTCCCGCACTGGCCCGCACACTCCAGGACAAACGTGTGGCCGGGTGCGGGAGGATGGGGTGGGTCTGAACAAGAGTTTGCTCTCTGATGTGATCTTTTTCTATTTTAGGTCATGTCTCCTTTGGAGCCGCAGCCTTTTGTGCTGGGAGCTGTGCTTCGTCACAGCCACGAAAACAGAAGTTTTTCCGCTGCTCAGTTTGGGATGAGTCATTGGGAGTCCTGCCAGTAGGCGGCGCTACTGCATTTAGCTACAGAGGAAATTGTTTCTTTCTGTGTTCAATGTAAAATTTATACTTTACCTATAATAAAATGAGGTACCCCATTGTGTGATTTATTTTGGCCTTTTGCGGCAGAGTTTCCTGTATCTCAGGTTGGCCCCAAACTTGCTACCTAGGTGAGGATGACTTTGAACTCCTGACCCTCTGGCTTCCACCCAGGTCCGGCCTCCACTGGGCGGCTGGGAGTCCAGCTGTGGGCTCCCTCTGGGCTCCTTGATTCCTGGCAAGGCGCGGCACTTGGCGTGGCCACAGTCGATAAGCGAGGGGTCCGTAGCACCCAGGATGGGTCCCTCGTGTTCACTTGTGGACACACTATCTGGCATCTTCATTTTCTTGTGCCTCTGTTCGGGTCTCAGTCTAGTGTGATGGACATTTGGGGACTCACGAGTCGCTGGGGTGCAGCTGCCTTGCGTGTGACGAGACATCCACCCGCACCCCTGGTCTCTTCTTATCACATGTCAGAAGCACCCTTGACCCAAAGTATCTCTTGTGCTGTTGGACGTCCCCTGGGGACTCAGCGGTGCTGCTGAGGACGCAGAAGGCCGTCAGGGTCATGGTGTGCGCTCAGGCCCGTGGGTTTGCGCTCTTAGCTGATGCTTGGGAAGGTTGCGGCAATGTTAGGAGGTGGAGCCTGCGGAGCATGTCACGGGGGCTGGCCTTGAGGAGGGTCAGCCCCACCCTGCTTCTGCTGTTGGCTCTCTGCCTCCATGATGTCTGCGGTCACTTAGGCCTCTTCGAGCTTCTCGCCAGCCGTGCTTTTCCTGACATAAAGGACTGTGTCTCCCTCTGGAACCGCGAGCCAAATACACCTCCCTTTTCTCTGCTTGAGTCTGCTGGATGAGTGTTGTCTCAGCCGCAGAGAGAGTAACTGCTACAGCCAATTTGTGCACTTGAAGCAAAAAAGAAAAAAAAGATATGAGCCGTGAATATATTTAATGCACAGAATATATTTAACGCACACTAGTGTACAGTGATGTGGTACGCGCTTTTGGGCTTGTGCTTTTGTTTCTCCCTATCATGACTTTGAGATTTGTTAAGCTGCTCTACGTATCAGACACACACACACACACACACACACACACACACACACACACACACACAGAGTCTGCTAAAGGGATGCTTGTGTTAAAACAGAGAGGCTGGGGCTGGGGAGATGGTTCAAAGCCTTTGGCCCACAAGAAAGTGACCTGCACTCAGACCCGCAGTCTGCACGGGCGTGGAGGTCCGCCTGTAATTCCAGCCTTGGAAGGAGGAGCCTGGGAATCCCAGAACGAGCTGGCTGCCAGACTCGCCCCACTGTTCTGGGTTAGAGACCCAGGCTCACAACGAGAAGGTGTAGGAGCGACGGAGGATGATTCTTTTTTTTTTTTTTTTTTTTCTTTTAGATTTTTTTTTATTTTTTATTTCAGCTCATACAAACTTATTAGGTACACGGAGGATGATTCTTAATTCCACCATGGGGCCCCACAAGTTCACCTGCCGGCTTCCGCAGAGCTGTGGCAGGAACCGTCCTGAATTGCTCTACCTCCTTATTGCTTTGCTCTGGGGTTTCCCAGGCTGGGATGACAGGGGTCACCATGTGTTTTGACGTGGGATCTGGGATCAGAAGTCAGGTCCTCTTGCTTTGAAGCAAAGGCTTTAACTACCGAGTCATCTCTCCAGCCCAGTATGCAACGGAATTTTATTCAGCTGTAAAGGAAAGTGAAATTATGAAATTTGCAGGAAAACAGATGGCGTTACACAACAGTATGTGAAGTGAGGTCACCCAGGCTCAGAAAGAAATGCTGTGTGTTATCTCTCGGATGCGGATCTCAGCCTCTAGCTGTTAAATGTGTTTCTAGAGGAAGCGGATGCGGATAAAGGCCAGGAGACCAGACAGGGACCCTTGACCTGGAAAGAGGCTTTAAGGGAGGGGAGACCAAAGAATAGAGTGGAAGGGGGATATGGGTCAAAAGTTACAGAGGGGGCAGCAATGTGGGCGAAGTGGAAAGGGGGTGTTGGGGGAGGAATCAACCAAGATAAAATACGTACAAAAAACGTGTGACACTCTGTGGCTCTGTGAGCTAATTTAACTATTAAGAAGAGAATATTCCAAGCCGTGGGGCTAACTTAACTATTAAGAGAACACCCCAAAGTGTGGAGCTAATTTAACTATTAAGAGAACACCCCAAGACGTGGGGCTAACTTAACTATTAAGGGAACACCCCAAGGCGTGGGGCTAACTGAACTATTAAGAGAACACCCCAAGGCGTGGGGCTAATTGAACTATTAAGAGAACACCCCAAGGCGTGGAGCTAATTTAACTATTAAGAGAACACCCCAAGGCGTGGGGACTGCGCTGTGCTATGGGGTGACACACAGGAATGGTCACAGTGATGAAGGTGGGAGCTGTGCCGAGCTAGTGGGCACACACGGCGCGGCCACGGAGCAGCCACCCACGGAAGACTCTTGTGACAGGTCTGGCCTCCTTCCAGGGGTTACCGGGCGTCCCATTTCCTGTCTGCCCAGGAGCCGGGTGCCCGGGGCGGAGGCGAACCCAGGCTCACGGGCCTGGGGACTGCAGCCAACAGGTTCCGAGAGACGAGGGTGGGACACCCTGAGCCAGCTGTGCCCCAGGCCCAGCATGGAAGCCTCGCCTCCTGTTCCCAAGCTTACCGTAAGCCTAAAACCAGCTAAAATATTAAAGAAGAAAATAACCCCCACAGATGCCTTATTGGACGGTACCTTAGACCTTCATAGCTCTTTATCTCTTTTCAAAGCGGTTGAGACCTGTCTTCTACAGACCATGCCGTGTCCCTGCTTGGTTGTCCTGAGGGGGCTGCCTGGGTGCTTCCTGGGTGCTGTGACCTCACCCTTGGTCCCCCTGAAAACGTGTCTTCTGGATGCACACGCAGGGGTGGTAATTTCAGTGAAACTCAGCCTCAAGCTGCCTCCCACCTTGTTATGAAAATCCCAAGTTTAGCATGCCTGGTACTGTACACCAAACCAAATACGGAAGGGGAGACCACAGGCTCTAGGTAGGAACACACTGCTTAGTGTGCTGGTTAGTTAGTCAGCCCTAAGTAGAGGTGCTTGAGCGTAAGCTGCCTTCTAGACCCGCATACCCTGAGGTCAGAGGGGCGCTCAGTGAACACGAAGAAGAGCTGCCTCTGGCAATGGACGATGTGCGAAGGACAAGTGCAAAGCAAAAGTGACTCTGTCTAAACAGGGCGTCTGCATCTCCCATCTCCCCATCCCATGGTTCAGAGAAGCTTGTGGAAAAGAGGGCGATTTAAGAATGTAAAAGCATGCCAAGGAGACAACCAACAGCTTCCTGATCGGACTCGAGGCCCGCTTGTCAGAAGGGTGCCCATCCCCGTTACTGTAAACTAGAGCAAGAAGCTAAAAAAGGGAAGGAAATCAACCAATAGGGAAGACAGCCAATAAACCTATAGGTAGGAAGACAGAACCTCAAAGTGCTCTGTGGGCAGCTGTTATTATGCCCACAGAATGGGAATTCACAGTGGACACCTTTGGGTCAAAAGCTGGATGAGTGAAGGGAAACGCACACACCAGTGGGGTGGCCTGAGGAGAGGTAACTTGTTACACTATGGAGACCTGAACCCCCACAGGAGTGGACAAGCCAGAGTGACCCCTGAGGCACGTGGGCAGAAGGGTGGGAGGGCGTGGGGAAAGAGTGAAGGGAAGGGAGGGATGGCATGGAGGGAAGCTGGGATGAATACTCAATGTGCTTGGAAAGGTAGAAAAAATTAATTAAAAAAAGAATGTCAAAGCCCGAGAGTGGGGAGAACCGCAGCCTTCGTTTATGTGGGGACGGCCGCGGCCAAGCGTGTCTGCTTCCGCGAGCTCGCCACAGCAGGGGCATTTCAAGAGACACGATACCACTCTGATAGCCTGTGACTGGTAAGGAAGAGAAGGGGGGCTTCCTGACTCCAAGGCCTGCCCCCGGCGGGCTGCTCATGCCCCAGTGGGTACCGGGCGCTGACTTGGGCAGACGTTCTGGACAGGGCCTGGTTGGTCACATGGGGGGGGCTGGCGGTGTCTGGCTAAGAAGGAGAATGTGGGGAGGGATGGGAGAGGGTGCAGGTGGGTAGCAGAGGATGAAACATATCAAGTCATTGTCTTTGTGTGTAAAAGCTTTAAGGAATAAAAAAAGAGAGAAAAAAACCCCACAAGTTTACACATAGCGTATTATTTCCCCTCTTTATTGGGCGGATTTTTAAGATTGATTCTTTTAGTTGAACATACAGAGCAATGAGCTTTCTCAGTGTCCTCATACATATGTGTCCCTGCAGTTGGTTCTCGTCCATCCCCCAGCCCTCTCCAAGCCCCCCCCCCCCCCCCCCCCCCGTGAGCGTTAGCTCGGTTGTGGTTGGACTTCACTTCCACTTCACACTTCCTGTATCGCCTCACCCCTTCATGTCCCACTTCCTGTCTCTTCTTCCCCTCTCGTATCCCCTTTTGCAGCATGACCCCTGCCACACGGGGAGGATGTAAGTCTGGGCTCTGCACATGCCCGAGAGCCTGCGATGCTTATCTCCCCGTCTGGCTCATATCGCGTAGCCAGCTGCTCTCCATTTTCACCCGTTTCCTGCCCATGGGAGGGTTTCGCTTGTCTTTACGTCTGCAGCAGGGTGCGGCGACTCTACGTTCCGCATTCTCAGCATCCGTCGGTCAGTGGACAGTCACCCAGGCCGCCCCTGAGCCGGCCATTGCGAGTAGAACATCAGTGGACACTGCGGGCGTGTGGCGACGCAGAGGCCTCTGGGGACATCCCCCAGGGGCAGCGCTGGCTCCCGAGTGGTTGCCCGGAGGGTTTGGAGTGTGTCCACGCTGATTTCCACAGTGGGCGCACGAAGCACATGCCTACCACCGTGCACGATGGCTCCCCTTTTTCTACACCCTCACCCACCTTTATGGTCATATGTCCACACTTGGATTGGTGTGAGACGGACTCTGGGAATACAGCTGCTGTATTCCCTTGCTCGCTGAGAATGTCGTGTCTGTTACTCTGTTGCTGTGAGACAACACTCAAACCCAAGCGGCTTAAGCAAGAAAGGGAGATTTATGTGGCTTAAGGTTTCAGAGGGGAGACACAGTCCACCGTGACGGGCAGAAGCTGGAGGCGGCTGAAGTCACATCCGTCAAGGAGGATGAAAGCACATTGCCAGCAGGGTAGGCCAACCCACCCTCTGTGACCTGCCTCCCTCCAGCCAAACTGCACCTCCTAAAAGTGCCAGGACCTTCCTGGATAAAGAATGACTCAAACCCATGAGCCTGGGGGGCTATGTGGGCCATGACAGATGTCGAACGCTTTTTGAAGTTCTTGCATTTGTGTTTCTTCCTTTTGACCTATGCGTCCATCCGCAGTCCTTGCTGAAGAGATGACTTGTGTCTGTAATGTTTAATTTTCCCAGCTCCTCATCCATGCTAACTGTCAGCCCTTGTCCAATGTGTAGATGCCAAAGATCGTCCCCACTCTCCAGGCTGTTTCTTCACACGGTTTCAATGGTGCACACAACTTCTAAGTTTCACACCAATTCTTGTGATTATTTCTCGTGATGCTGGAGTTGTTTTCCGGAACTTCTTGCCTATGGCTGTATCTTGCTTTGTTTTGTTTTTCTATAGAAGTGTCAATGATTTGGGTCTTACATTAAGGTCTTTTTTATCCATTCTGATCAATTTATTGTAGACTGAGAGCTGAAGATCTAGTTTTACTCTTTGACCTATCAAAACCAGTTTTTCCAGCACTATTTAATCAACAGCCTGTTTTGGCCTCAATGAGTCTTGAGGCAGCTTTGTCAAAAATTTCGCAGCCATCTCTGTGTCCTCTTATCTCCAGGTTCTGCATTCCTTCCCTTCGCCCACAGGTCTGTCTCTGAGGCAGTCACGCGTCCCGTTACCGTGTTGTGTAACAGGATCTAGAGGCGGATATGGCGATACCTCGGGCCTCCTTCTTTATCGCCCGGGATTGCGCTGGCTATCCTGGGCGTTTCGCTTCTGTGTGAGTTTTAGGATTGCTTCCTGTCAAGAACGTCCCTGGGATTTTGACAAGGAGCACAGTGAACACGAAGGTGTCGTCCGTAACGGCTATCTTTTTTTTTAGAATGAATTCTTTATTTGGAACCATTTGCTTATGAAAGTGTGCAGGAGATTTTTTTCTCGAGTTTCATGTTGATAATCTTCTGGTCTTGGGCTGAGATCCATGAGATTCAAGAACCTTCCCTCCCAAATATTGTTCATAAAATAAAATTGCAAGGAACTGGTGCATGAGGAGGTGTCAATGGCTCCTGCCCAACTCTCAGAAGTGGAAGGGACTCTTGTGTACACAGCCATGGGTCAGAATGAGAACAAAGAGAACCTGAAAGTTCAGGTGGTGGCACCAAGCACACGCCCTCTACCACAGGGTACAAAGCAGAGGGATGGGGGCTCCAGGCAACCAGAGGGTGACTTCCAGGTTGTTGGAACGTTGTGTCTGCATAGAGGTCTCTGGGAAGTGTCTGTGTCCTTTTGGCATCTCCAGAATTTAGACATCATGAGCTTACATGAGCAGGTATCTGAGATGAGATGGCTTTTCTAGAACTCGTTCTGTGACCCAGATTTTTTCAGAACAGCTTAATCTCTCTCTCGGTCTCTCTCTCTTTCTCCCTCCCTCTCTCTCTTGTTCTCCTTCTTCCTCTCTCTAAAGATACTTTCACACTTGTTCATTCAGCATCCCTGTTGTCAATGTCTTATTCTGCTTCTCTCTTCATTTTTCCTCTGCCTCCTCTCTCCTTTTTTTATTTTAATGTTTCATACACACATACAAAAATAGTAAATTTATCATATTTTCACACTTTGATGCCCAATCCTGTCCCCTCTCCTTTTCCCATTACAGCCCTTCTTCTTCCCTGCCAGTCTCCCTCCTGTTTTCATGTCTTTTTGCCTGTGTGACTTACTGAGTTTCATCGGGTTGCTTTTGATAGCCTGAGCCTGAGCACTCGCTGGAGTGTGAATCACATGAATGTGTACACTCTGACTCTCTCCTTTCTTAATCTTTTGTTTACTGTCCTTCCTTCCGTAACGGCTATCTTGCCGATTACCTCGGGCAGCCATGACCCCCATCTCCTAGCTCAGTGATGGGAGTGCCTTTCAGTCCTCCCTGTGAGTAGCCTCCTCCTGAAGTAACCAGGTGACCTCATTGGTCCACCAAGCAGACCTGGGCGGGACCACAGTTTTGACTTCTTGTTGGTGCCTACCTGGTGCGGGTGGCACCAGTTCACATCTTCCTGGGGAAGTCTAACAACACGTGGCTGTTGTGACCAGCGCTGCACCCACCATGGGACACAGGCTTCTTGACGAGAGCCTGATTTGAATTCCAGAGACCTGGTAGCCACCAGTGTCTGGAACTGGCTGCCGCAGGTGTACACGGAAGAATTTGTTGGGGTTGATTTCATGCTCAACGTGTCCGTAACTCGTCACCAAAGGCATCTAAAGTAAAAGCAGATTCTTACAGGAACTTTGTTTTTTTTTTATATGGAAACGCTTCACAAATATGCATGTCATCCTTGCCCGGGGCCATGCTAATCTTCTCTGTATCATTCTAATTTTGTATATGTGCTGTCGAAGCAAGCACAAGGATTTTTTTTTTTTTTACACTTTGAGATTTCACGTCTCTGAGTTTCGATTTCCCTGAAGGATTACAGAACTCCGCGTCACATGTGAGAATATTTGCAAATGACCAAGTCCTAAAGTGATGGTATTGTCGATCATTGACACAGATTAATCAAGTAATCAAATCTTTGTTAAACCGAGTTTTAAAACAATGTCCATTGCAAGGGCTTCTGCTTAACGCAAGGGTCACATTAACTAGGTTTCAAGAATGAGACACGTGTGGTCTTATTGATCAAGCTTGTGGCTACGGAGACCCTGTCATTGGGACACTCTGCCTTGTCTAGTCTAGTTCTGTACTTTAGTCCTTCCTGCAGCGTTCTGGAGAACAAATGCTCCATTCTGGGGCAGGCGCAGCAGATCTATTACAGCATGAAGGTGGCCGACGGCTTCTGCATTTAATCTAAGGCTCACTTTGCAGTGGGGAGCACGCCTGGTGCTCTAAACCAAGTCAAGCACTTAGAATGGGACCCCATAGGCCTTAGGTGAGAGCAGAGCAGTTAGTTCTATCTGTAAGTGTCCCGTACGCACTGCATCTAACACTGACCCGCATGCCGTAGCTTAGAGAGGCTCTCGGTATGCCGCTGTCGCAGTCCGCCTGCATGGTTGCTGATAAATGACCATCAAATGGCTTAAGGGAACAAGGGTTTATTCTCTCTTAGGATTCCTGGTTACAGTTCTCAGTCCAGCTTGATAGGAGCGCATGCACCAAACCAGGGCCGAGGGAACTGGCCACACCATCACCACATAATGGCTGAGAGAGGGACGATCCTTACTTGCCAGACCAGCATGTCTGGCCAAGTGAACAGGAGGATGTTAACTTCCTCAACCAGCTCTCAGTGTTTTGTTCACTTGTCCAGGGCCTAGTCCCATGCACCATGGCTGGAACTTCCCCATCAGCTAGACGATCTCCCGCAGGTTTGCTCTGGGCCCAACTCAACCACTAATTCTCCACAAATGTGCCCAGAGCTCCAACCCTCAACTGTTGAGTTGACACCTGTGTCTGACTGTGACAGCCACCAAGAGGCATCCTTCTGCAATGAAGGTGTGCGATGCAGAGAACCATGACTGGCCACGGTGCAGAGAACAAGCTCTAAACAGGACATCAAGATCATCCTCTCCCAAGGCTCAGGGGACCTTTCAGAAGAGGGAGTGGCAAGAATGTAAGAAGCGAGGTGGGGAAAGCGTCCTGTGGTCAGGACGCGGCCGTCACGGCCCGGGACTCGCCAGAGCAATGTCGACTTTCACGACACCTGCGCGAGCGTTGGCCTATCAACAGTTCACCGCAGCCGAGGGGAGAGCTCAAGACGCTGCGCCTCCCAGAAAGACTCCTGAAGGTTTCGGCAGACAGGAGGAGGGGGCCACGCCCCAGCAAGTACTCAGGCACACACGAAACCCAATGGGCCACAAATGCAAAAAGACACAAAGATAGAAAGGAGACTGTCTAGAAAGAGGCAGCAGGAAATGGGACAGAAGGGGTGGGATGAGACCCCACTGGGGTCCATCTGGGGTGTCTGCCCTGCCAGAGTCGTTGCTGGGGCGTTGGACAAAGTGGGCGAATTATGAGTAAGGCTCCAATTCCTGTCTGGTATTAGCTTTAAGTCGTCCCGGGAGAGACGTAGTGTTTCTTGAAGTCTGTCTTCCATGGTGAAATGTTGATAGACCACCTGCTGTGCGGGTCCTAAGGGAGGGGACACATGCAGTGAGTTCCTGGGTGCAGAAGACACTCTCTGGAAGCCCCCCATTCTCAGGCTCTGACATTCATATTGCCGTCCTCTTCTGCAAGGTTCCCCGAGGCTTGGGATGGGGTGATTTCATTGGGATGGGGGATGCATTGGGATGGGGGATTTCATTGGGATGGGGGATTTCGTTGGGATGGGGGTGGTTTCAGTGTCTGTTTGGAGTCTGCCCGTCTCGCAAGCCAAGCTCCAAGGACTCGCATGCTGAATTTGAGGACTGAACAGCAGTCGACCGTAGCAGAAGGGTCCAGGGGCCCAATGTTACCTCACCTCCGGAAGTCCCACATCGACAGCACTGCAGCAGAGCGCGCCCACGGGGTCCTGTGCAACCGCATAGCCGCCTGGAACACTCGACGTGGACTCAGCCCTGCGGTCGCTCTCACACTGCACGACCCGTGAGGCCTGAAGCTCAAGGACTGAGTCTTGAAACGAGTGTGCCATGAGCTACAGCACCTTCCTGTACGGACGTGCAGCTTCCTGTTATTGCACAAACATTCAATTATGGAAAACGCCAGCAAGTGTGCATCAAGTTGCATGCCCTTGAGCTATGCTTGATTTGAGAAAAAGTGCTTACGTTTGTCACTTGCATGTCATTAAAAGAAAATCAGTTTAGGTTGGAGTCAGAGCAGATTATCCAGCAATTCCTGAAGTGCCCTGCATTGTTTCATTTTCGTTCGCTGTCGAATGAATGCACAACCCGAACAACTGAGGGAAGGAGCTTACCCCGGCTTACAGTTTTGGTTCTAGTTCACAATCAGGGCAGGTGAGTTTGCCCCACTATCAGGAGTTGAGAGAACCGGCCGCACCCCATCCATACAGATCGCCGAGAAGGGGCGCACTTCCCAATGTGTCAGTCTGCCAAAGTCAACTGAACCTCTCCTCATCTTACTTGCCTGCCTGGGGAGTGGGTCCCACCCACTGTGGGCTGGTTCTTCCCACACCAAGGAGATTTTTGCTCACAAGCTCATACACGACTTGTCTTAACTGAATAATTCTTCATCTGTTTTTCCAGTGGATAAATCCTCAGTTGGTACTTGTTCATAACTGAAACGCTCCACCCTCTGTCAGCTTGACCCACAAGTACATTGCTTTTAAGCTATAACTGCTCAACTCTTGTCTCCACGGATGGATGCTATCTTAATATAAAATAGGTTCAGTTCAATTTTCAAAGTTCTTGTAGTCCAGTCTGGCATCGAAATGGTCCCATTAATAACTCAGTCCCAGCATTTTAAACATTTCAGAGTCTCTTAACTGTAAGTTTTCTGCAAAATAAAAAAAACACAAGTGAACTATTTCCAACACTTAATATCTCAGAATAATCATTCTTATTTTGAAATGGAAGCATTAAGACACAACAAGAAACTATCAAATCAGAATTTAGACCAAAGTCTAGCAAAGTAAATATTATATCCTGTAGCCCAACGTCCATCATCTGTTCTTGCCATGTAGTCGGCTGCAGGGCCCGGTGAAATTCCCTCGTTTCTGCTTCTTGCCACAGAACAAACGGCTGCTCTGAGCTGCAGTCCGCGCCCACAGCATTCTACCACGGCTCCCTTTGCACAGACACAAGCCTGTCAGATTCTGCCGAGCACTGTTGCTCCCCATGAACCTCTCCATCTCCCTTCAGAACCAGCCGGACCCTAACCATGCTGTCCATTCCGTCGTGAGGCTGAGTCACAGCCGGCCTACGGCTGCAGCAACCGCACGTGTTGGTCTCAGGAAAGTGTTTTCCGGGGCAGCCAGGAGGGGCAGGAAACTGATTCAGTCGCTTTCTTCCACGAGCGCATTTCACGACGTGGAGCTTCTACAGGGTAAAGTTCGACCCTCAGGACATCTCTCCTGAGTATGGTCTGAGTGGGAGTCCCTCGGTTTTTCTCCAACGATGCCAACTTTTCCGACAGCTACAGCTATCCCACCGTCTGCACAGCTGTCCTCTTGCCAGGCAAACTAGTCTGTTATCTTCAAATCCAGCTTCAGCGAAGCCAGCTTCCCCCCAAAACATCACACACCAGGCCTACTAAGCATGTATGTGTTCTCCCGGCATTACCGTTTGCCGAGTGGTCCCTCTGATCCACACTTATTTATTTATTTATTATTATTTTTTTATTATTATTTATACAATTGTGCACATGTATGTGTGTGTATGCGTGTATGCATGTATGTGTGTGTAGAACCATGGACGAATTCAGCAACCACCATGGACCGCCTCCTTCTTGTTTACTCTGCCCCGGGATTCACAGGCTCCGCCCCCGCTTCCGCCCGGCGTCTACACGTGGGGTCTAGGATCCGAACTCAGGACCTTCCGCCTGCAAGGCAGAGGCTTAACCCCTGAGCTACCTCTCCAGCCTCTGATCCACACTTTTAAAGTCCTCAAACATGTACACATTTCTCCAACAAAACAGTTCAAAGGGAACAAAAACTTCATGGCTCGGTTTATTGCCGACACCCCACTTTTGGAGTTCCTACTATCTTCCAGATGAACTGTGAGCAGAGCAGGTGACTTAAGAGAGCCAGGGCTTCCTCTGTGGCTTCCCGGTTCTGCCTCCAGTTCATTAGCACAACAGGATGGCGCATAGCAACAGCGGAAGCCAAGCTCTAGCCGCAAAAAGCCACCAGAGCCGTGGAAAGAAGGGCCTAGTTTCTGGTTCAGAGCCGACTAGGTCCCCATCTTACCCATCTGTGCAGCGGGTGGGCCTGTCCACTTGGGTTGGGTCGTCCCACCTTGAAGGGACAGTTTTTGTGCAGTGCGGTGATGGAGGCAAAGGATCGTCTGGCGAGAGCGGAGAGATGATTCGCTCTTATTGGTTGGGCGAAAGCGCTCTCACATAGACTTGCTGGTGTTGACTAGGATACTAAATTGAACCGGTGACTTATAGGAGGAATGAATCTTATCTCAATAAAGTGGTTTCGAAAAGTCTAGAAATAGGAGATAATATTCTACGGTAGATGCCAAAGATCTGCCTGGTGCACACGCCGGCATCCCAGGCCGAGCGTTTCTGGGGAGCCGAGAATCCCGCAGCTTGGGGAGGCCCCTCCTGCCCACCCGCGCCTCCGCTGCTGTCCTGAGTGGGCCTTTGTCCTTTCCCTCTCGCAGAGTCTGAACTGAAGTTTTCCACCGAGAACTCTGCCAAGTCGGCCAGAGGCGTCCGTGGACGTGCAGGAAACTGCGGGGCAGCGTGACCAGGCTGACTGAGCGTGGCAGAGCCGAGGGCTGGCCCGGCGGAGCTGCGTGCCACCGTGAAGCCAGTTTACCCAGGCGGTTGGCACCGGCCCCAGACCGCAGAGCTGACCTTGCAGCCTCGTGGGCTCCTCGGGGACCCTGCAAACCCCATGCCCGGCTGCAAGGCTTCCGGGGTGATTCAGACTCGACTTAGGTCAGTGGAGAAGTTTGAGGCTGTTTCATGCGCCTGTGGGACATTATCCTGAGGAGCCAGTGAGCAGACGGGCATGGCCACCTGCCCGGGCCCCGGGCGCCCACAGCCGTGGTTCTCTAGCGTTCTTGGAAGCTGGTCTGGCTGGTCTGAGCTACCAAAGCACTGGTCTGCCGGGACAGCCAAGGAACGTGACGGCAGAAACCGCAGTTTACGTTCACGTACTGCAACCCCGGCTACAGGTGACCCAGGTGACTCCAGGGCAGGTTGGTTCCCCGAGGACTGTCTCAGGACACCAGTGACTGCCTTCCTCCAGATTTCGCACGGCCGCCGCTGGGTGTGGCTGGGTCCACATGCAGCTGTCAGGACGGGCTCACTTGACGGCCTCGCTCTGACTCACTCACCTCCAGGGAGGCTGCTTCCGAGAAGGTGCGGGTGGGTCGGGGTGGGGTGGAAGCCCGGGAGGCTGGGGTGGGGCCGGGCCTTGCTGGTTGCGCTTCTGCGCTCAGGAAACATCCCGGAGAGAACCGTTTCTCTGTGGGAATTTAAGTTGCTTTCAGTTTCTTCTCTTCTTTCAATTCTGTTTGTTGAAATTGTTCTGGAAGATGTGCGGGCGGAGGTATAGAAGGTCATGTGCTCCCAGGTGGACACACTGGCCAGACCCCCAGGCAGGACAAACAGGTTGGCGTGAAGAGAATGCTGGGTGCCGAGGCGCCTTATATTTTAATTATGTTTTATTCTTCAACACCTTCATATAAAAATACAATGAATTCATGTGTTTTTACCCCTTGCTATCCAATCCCACGCCCCTCCTGTCCCACTTCACACTTCCTCCTGTTCAGCCTGTACAGGCGGGCGCCTGAGGACTTGCTGGGGCCTTCATGACATATCGGTGGGTCGGTCATGAGTATAGAAGCCCCCTTCTATCTGGGATTAGCTTTCAACGGTCTCTCAAGGATGTGTAGTGTGTCTTGAGGCCGCTCGTCACGGAGAAATGTTGATAGGCCAACGGAAGGACAGGCGTTTCCTAAATGGGCATCACTATAGTGTCTTGGCTGCAGCAACCCTGTCCTGACCAGAGGACCTGGCAGTGCCCCTCCTGCATTTTTCCTAGCCCCTCCCCCGTATTCTTACCACCCCCTCTTTTGCAAGGTTCCTTGAGTCTTGGCATGGGGGGCAATAGAGATGCTCTGTTAGGACTATGCAATCTACAGTCCTTTAGTTGCTACACTTTGGCCAGTTGTGCTTCCACTCCATGGCCTGAAGCCACCGACACTGTGGCAGTTCACCGATCCTGCGTGGTTCACGCAGCCTGTGTGGCCCTTCCACGTGGCCCGCATAGCCCCTGTTCCGGGACCACCGAGGGTCGTGGACCTTGTCTTGAGCGTCCCCTCTGTGGCTGGTGAAGTTCAGACGTCCAGGTGAACCTTTCGGCAAGAGGCCGCAGGGCCCAGGAGTCAGGAAGCCACACTGGCGAGTGACGCTTCTGCCTGAGAAACCCCAAAGTCTGTTAAAGTAAGACACAGACCAAATCAGGAACAAATGCCCACGAAGCTGGGGCGCCGTCCCTCCCCCTGAGCACATTTGTTCAGGCAGGAAACAGAACGTTGTTCTTAGCTCAGGAAAGTGAGGACCATGGTTCACCAGCAAGCACGGGCAGGGCGCAGCCCACAGTGCCCAGGATAAGGGGGGGTCACCCCAGGGAGAGGGCAGGGCGCAGCCCACAGTGCCCAGGATGTAGATGGGGGGTCACCCAGGGAGAGGGCAGGGCGCAGCCCACAGTGCCCAGGATGTGTGTGGGGGTCACCCAGGGAGAGGGCAGGGCGCAGCCCACAGTGCCCAGGATGTGTGTCGGGGTCACTCCAGGGAGAGGGCAGAAAGGAGAAGCCCAGGTCCGGCATGTCTCAGAGGCGTTCCAAGCATAGTGAACGCCAGGCTGGCACACACGGCGGGTGGAGAGAGCGGGAAGCCGCTGCTCACAAACCCTGCACAAAGCTGCCCCGTGTGGACCACCAGTGGCTGGAGCCTCGGTCGTCAGTCGGCTGTTTGGTCTTGTTATGCAGGGGCGCGGGAGGCGACTGCTCTGCTGCATTTGCTGCGCTCTGGGTGTCTCCCCACACTGCTGCTCCCAACCCACTTCCTGCCCCCTCCCCTGTCTATCCCTCCGTCTCCTTGTGGCAGCAGACAGTTTCCACTCTGTCCCCTACACAAATCACTCTGTGCTCCTAAAAGGTAAGGATCTGCAAATCAGGGAAAACGCAGGGTGCAGGTCTGAGACTAAGGTGGTCTCCAGCGGCAACTGCGTCCTGCAGTCAACACACCTGCTTCTCTTAGTCCTTGAACTGCAATTTTCCCAGAGGGCCTGAGAGCCACACAGCGGCGCTAACAGATGGAGCCAAGCAGGCACGAGCGCCTCCAGGCCTCATGCGCCAGCAGGCGGGCGCTGCGCTTTGAGTGCCAGCTTCCACGCTGCAAGGCGCCGCGTCCACGGGAGCCCAGCGGCGGCCCCAGGCGCTGCGCCATCTTGTCACCCAGGCTCAGCACCGCGCCATGAAGAACCGGTGGAGGCTCAGCGCGCGGGGAGCCGCTCCAGGCCACAGGAGCACGGGCGCTCGCCGCTTACAAGGATCCCCGGCCGCTGCCGACCCGAGCCCCCGAGCCCCGACTTCCCGGACGCAGCCGAGCCCACTTCCTGCTCGGGCCCCGCAGACTCAGGGCGCAGTCATGTGCTGCAGAGAAGGACCCCAGCCCACCAGGACTCCTGGGGTCTCCCCTGCCCGGGCCTCCCCGCAGCCTGAGGCCCCAGACCGCAGGATAGTCGCAGGCTGGTCACATGACGGACAGCGGATGGATGAAGGGTGCACACAAGGTGGACACAGGGCGGACACAGGGTGGACACGGGGTGGACACGGGATGGACACGGGATGGACATGGGATGATCACAGGGTGGACATGGGTGGACACAAGGGGAAACAGGGCTGTCACGGATGATCACAGCGTGGACACACGGTGGCCACAAGATGGACACAGCTGTCTCAGGAGGGCTGGTGCCTCTGGCAGCTTCTCCTTTGCACGTGGTGCTGCCATGATCCGCTGGTCAACTGGTCGCGGGCAGTCAGCTTCTGACCCATGGAACACTCTAGGGTCTTGTCAGGAAGCCAATGTTGCACCTGAAGTGTGGCCTAGTTTTCGGGAGGAGAGAGCAAGCGCGGAAGCCTTTAGGAAACAGCTGCCCGCTGCCCTCAGCGCGACCTGGGAAGTGCGTCAAGGACTCTGCCCGCGTGACTGCAAGGAGCGAGCAGATGGGGAAACCGAGGCAGAGGTGGGAGGAGTGCGGCACTGGGGGGGCAGGGGCAGAGCTGGGTGGGTGAAGGTGTGGGATGGGTGTGGGGCAGAGCTGGGTGGGTGGAGGGTGGGATGGGGCGGGGCTGGGTGGGTGGAGGTGTGGGGGGAGGGGAGCAGGGGTGGGCGGGTGGAGGTGTGGGATGGGGAGCAGGGGTGGGTAGGTGGAGGTGTGGAGTGGGGCAGAGCTGGGTGGGTGGAGGTGTGGGGTGGGCTGGGGCAGAGCTGGGGGAGGTGCAGGAGAAAGGTGGTTTCCTGCTGCAGGTCAGGGCAGACGTCTCTCAGGACAGGCACGTTCCCCATCCACACAGGACAGTAGGGGTCACAGCAGGAGGGGTGGTGGGGGGCAAGGCATGGGAGGGTCCAAAACTGGAAACCTGAGCCTTCAGGGAGTTCAGGGTCACCCACCCAGGAGGATTCCTGGAGACGCTCTGGTGGGGAGACTTCCCCAGGGACATGGTGACGGGCTCTCTGCGGGAGCCGCGGGTCCACAGCAGGGACGGAACAGACTTCTGGTCACTCTGCGAACATCATGGAGGTGCCGGAGAGAGGAGAGCGGTGGGAGCCTGAGAAGTGCGGCCCAGGACAGTTCACTGCAGCAGCCTGGAGACCAGGTGCACGTGCACAGGCCTGGGGCAGGGGGGCATGTCCTCGTGCTGTTCCCAGGCGCCATGCTGCCCCCCCCCACTAAGAAGTGTTTTCATCTCGGTACTGGGGAGATGCTGGCAGGGGTGGCCACTGTCCCCCTGAGACGTATGTTCATCTGGGACATGGAGCAGAAATTGTTTCTGGTCCAGCGAGTGGTCTGTGAACAGCTTGCCTGGGGGCTGCCGGTGAGTCGAGGACGGAATAAATGACTTGTGCAATAGGTTTCCCTTGGCTTCATGGTCGTCCATCGCAGTTCTCACTCCCGCTGGGCAGGAGAGTCCACAGCACCAGGACCCTGGGGACAAACTTCCCTTGCCAGACAGGGTGTGTGTTCCATGCTGAGGAATGTCCACTTATTTAACAGCTCCCTGGATTTTATCTGCTTCTCAGGGGACTAGTCCCACCCATCAAGGAGTCAGCCTCCTTGCTTGGGGCTTGACCTAACTTCTGCTTCTTCAGGAAGTGCCCGAGCAGAGCCTCCAGCTGGCAGTGGACACCGCAGCTCTCTAGGGGCCATGCCAAAGCCAAACGTGTGGATGGGGACGGAAGTCAGGGCGCACCCTGGGCCCCAGAAGTGCTCCACTCCCTTCTTTGGCCCTAGGCGGGCGTGGGGCCAGTGGGTTTGCTGCTTGCGTGTGGATTCCAGGTCAGCACATGAGCGGTCATCGCCTTGCAGATTTTGCTGAGGTCCTGCCTGGGGAGCAGGAAGTTGACACGGAGTTGGGGGTACTAGTCAGGGGAGTCACGTTCCAATCTGTGCAAGTAGAATGCAGTGGCCTCCGTGCACTACCCACAGTGGCTGGAGCGACTGCCAGCTGCAGCTGCGGACCCTGCTTCAAGCTTGTTGCAGGTCTGGCCTCTTGACCTGCTCCCACTGTCGTTGCCAGTGACGGTCATTACCTGTGGTCGCTCCAGCTGGACGGGCGCTCGGGTTACAGGAAGAACTCCAGAGTACCTTTCAGAGGCCTGGACATTGGAGAGGAGCTTTAATTTGCCATCTGTAGGCTGAAAGTCAGGAGAATTCCCAAGTGCTCTAGCAAAAACTTTCCATTTGTTCCCACAGTTTATACTGTAGGAAAGGAGCGTGGGGGGCAGAGAGGTGGGGTGGTGGGGGTGGTTGGGGGGGGCCTAGTCGGGCAGAACCTTCAAGCAGGACATACAAAAGCATGATTACCTAGTAACAGATAAGACAGCTTGATCTCAGACTTTGCAGAACTGTATCTTACTCTCGGTCGATACTAAGTAACTCTGATGCAGGGTCTGCAAGATCCCGGCTGATTCAGGGACTCTGAAGACTTTCTGTTAACTTATGCTTAGCAAGAATTTTCTAGTTTATGTTTAAGTCTTGCCAAGTAGCAACTTAACATTTTCCTGTGTCAGTCCAAAACTCCTGATAGGAAGGTGTGTCAATTAGCTGGGTAGTAAGAGAAAAGTGCAAAATGTGCAGCTTTGGACCGTGACCCAGACTCTAGAGGGTCAGTGGCAAGTGAGGGGAGATGGGGGGCTGAAGACATGAACCCCACTAGGCAGGAGGAACGCGCTACGCAACCATGTGACGCCGCGGCTGTGCCAACCTGTGCGTGCCGGGTGCCCCTCCTGCCTGGGTGCCTGCTGGCCGCCCCTGCGGACCCCCAGCAGCCCAGGGCATCAGCAGGAAGACCACGTCCCTGCAGCTCAGCCTTCTGCTCCAGGCAGATAAGCAGCCAGCGCTGTGCCCGATGAGAGCTTGGCGTAGAGCGGGCAGAGAGCCCTGTCCCTGGGGAGGGCTGTGCGTGGTCCGGGGTCTGACTCTGGACAGAAGGAAGGATGGCGCTGGAGAGGAAAGGCTGGGGATTTGCACTGAGAACAGCTGGGCGCTGCGGCCACCAGCTGGGGTGCAGCGGCTGCTCTGCACCGCCCTGCACAGGGAAGGCTGCCTTGGGGCCCCCCAGAGACCCGGGCACCCTGGCCCAGCCTTCCTTCCTCTGCCAACCGCGGGTCCAGGGGGCTCTTCTCGGAGCACCCACACTTTCAGGAAGGGCGTGCACTCTAGTGCACCTGGCTTCTCGCCAAGGTTGCATTAGCAGTGCCTGATTGGCCGCTGGTGCCCGCGGGCTATAAAAGTCAGGGCGGTGGCAGCGCCTGTCTCCTGCGCATCCCGCTCCTTTCCTGTCCAGGTGGGAGCACGGGCTCCGTCTCTCCTCAGACGCGGTCCTCGCAGACCAGGACGCTGCTGGGTGAGCGCTTCCAGCGTGGGCGGTGTTGCCCCTGGAGGGCTCTCTGTGGGGAGGGGACTGAGGACTGGGGGTCCCTGTCCTTGCCTAAGGGGCTGCCTGCTCCTGAGCCCCGTGGCCCAGACTTTCCAGCATACGGAGAGCCGCCACCTGCTGCCTAGAAGAGCGAGTTCTCGACCCACCCACTGCTGGCACAGAGGAGGGCACTGCGGTGCCCCCAGACCTCTGCGAGACAGAACCTTCCAGAGCGACAGTCCTTCCTAGGCAAGGAAGGAAGCGGCCTTCATGACAGACACGGCGTCTTTTTCATTTTTCACCCAGACCTCAAGAGTCTAGTCAGGGCTCAACAAATTGTGACTTGAAGAATGAATGAATGAGGGAATGAAGGAATGAGTGAGTGAACGAGGGAATGAGGCAGTGAATGAACGAGGGAATGAGGCAGTGAATGAACGAGCACGGGTGGTCGGCACGGCTGGAACAGGGGCTGCTGTGTTTCAGGCCTGCGCTCTCATCTCTGACCCCGGGTCCTCACTGGGCTCTGCAGCCGTCACAGCGTCACCATGGCCCGGGCCTCGGTTCTGAAGAGTCTCCTGGCAGCCTGCGTCTTCAGTGCCTTTGCTGTCCGCTCTGTGGGTACGAGCAAGCGTGACACCCCTTGCTCCCCAACATGGGAGGGGAGCTGGGTGGTGGCGTCCTTAGAGGGGCTGGGTGGGCCTGGGAGCCAGAGGATCACATGACGTTCTGACTTCTAGGGCCGCTGTGTCCCGCAGCAAAACCCGTGTCGGGGCTCTCGGGTGGCCTTTGAGCAGGGCGATTTCTCCTTTCAGAGAGCTACACTTGTGCCAACTCCACATGCGTTAATGGACAGTGTGATTCTAGCACACCGACCTGTGTGTCCACTCATGGTTGTTTCAGGACAGCACAGAGAGTTGAGCATCCTGGTGAGTCCCTCCTCATGCTGAGAGCCCCTCACTTTCTCCTTGTCGCCCCCCTGGGCTGGCCGCGTGGGAGGTCACGGGGAGTGACGTGGTACCCAAGCCAGGCTGTCTGGGGAACGGGCAGGCAGCCCTGCTTCCTACCGCGATCTCCTGGCACACTGCGGAGGGAACCCACACTTTTCCTTGTGGCACCCGGGCCGCCCCAGGGCACCTTGCGTGCTGAGGCTACACTGCGCCTTCGCGACAACCCGTGTCTGTGGTTTGTTCTCTGGCCATTTCAGAAGGACCGATGGGCGGAGTTCTCAACACTGACTGTTCCTTCTCTCTGTGGTTGTGAGGGGAACATGACCCGGGGTTTGTGTTTGTGCAGGGGCCCCCACAAAGGAAACGGTCCAGCAGAAAGGCTGCTCCGTGGGTGCGTGCATTCCACGGACTTTCTCGGCAACGCTGGGAAACCAGATGACGTTTAGATACGTACAGCAGTGCTGCCAGTCTCCGGGGTGCAACTCAGAGGACTTAAAGTGTGAGTGCCCGTGTGTCCTGTGTGCCCTGTGTGCCCTGTGTGCCCTGTGTGCCCTGTGTGCTCTGTGTGTCCTGTGTGTCCTGTGTGCCCCATGTACCCCTCTGTGCCCTCTGCTCTCTGTGCCCTGTCTGCCTGCACTGCCCATCACACAGCTCTGGGTCTCGGTCTTCCATGCACCATGTCTCCACTGGGGTACTGATCACTTGCCTTCCCCACTGCTGCCGCTCTCCTTGGGGGTCTCAGGGTGGGACACAAGCCCCTGTTCTGTGTGGACACAAGCAATCCTCCTGCCTCAGCCGCCCAAGCAGGAGCAGCTGCGGCTGCAGGGGCGTCCAGAGGACGATTCCTCGTCCTTCAGGCTGCGTCTTCAGACCACAGTCATCTCCTCTCCAGTCTCTAGAACTTTCCTCCTTCCGGAAGACAGGCGAAGATGACAGTCAGTTCTCTGGGGCCCTCTCCCTCCCGCTCACCCGCACGATGCCTCCCGTGCCCCTGGGGGGCAACTCTTTTTCGGGCTGTGAATGATGAAAGGAGTGTGGTAGTGCTTGAGGGTTGGGGCTCGACCTTCTCACCTGTTGCTTCTCTCCCTTCAGTGGCTGCACCGTCCGCAAAAGAAAATGGAGTCCAGTGTCCTGCCTGCTACAATGAAAAAGATTTTTCGTGTAACCCAGTGACCATAAAGTGCACAGGGGCAGAGACAAAGTGCGCCGAGGTGTTTGGCATAGGTGCGTCTTTCCTCGGGTTTTCGGCACTTTCCTTCTGAGGTGCAGTGTACTGGCCATTTATGGCACTGGTGCCATGAGATAAACCAGCAAACAGTTACTATGCGCGGGAGCTGCAGTTCCTCTAGTGTGAGAATGGGGTGGGGTGTGACACACCTGCTCTGGCGTCTCAGGGTGCTGCGCTCAGTCGTCAGGGCCTGGGGTCCTCCAGATGGAGCCTCTGCCTCTGAGCTCCTCGTGGCTTCGGAGGGTCTCCATCCCTCTTCCCGGGGGCTCTTGCTCGGCTGCCTCCCTGTGCTCCTCGCGGTCAGCTGGCTTCCCTCGGAGCAGGGAGGAGACAGAGCAGAGAGAGGAGACAGGAAAAGAGAGAGAAGAGAGAGAAGAGAGACAGGAAGAGAGAGAGACAGGAAGAGAGAGAGACAGGAAGAGAGTAAGAGAGAGAAGAGAGAGAGAGGAGAAAGAGGAGAAAGTAAAAGAGAGAGGAGAAAGAGAGCAAGAGAGTGAGGAAAGAGTAAGAAAGAGAGGAGAGAGGAGAGAAAGGAGAGAGAGATGAGAGAGAGGAAAGAGAGGGAGTGAGAGCAAGAGGATTGAGAGAGTAAGGGAGAGCAGAGGAAAAGGAGAGGAGGAGACAGGAGAAGAGAGAGAGTAAGAGAGAGAGAGAGAGTAAGAGGAGAGGGAGAGCGTAAAAGAGAGGGAGTAAAAGAGGAGAGAGAAAGAGAGAGAGGAGAGAGACAGGAAAAGAGAGAGTATAGAGTGAGGAGAAAGAGGGAGAGAGAGGAGAGAGAAATAAAAGAGAAAGGGGAGAGGAAAAGAGAGAAAGTAACAGAGAGAGAAGAGAAAAGAAGGGAAGAGAGAAAAAGAGGGGGGAAAAGGGAAGAGAGAGAGAGAGAGAGCGAGAAAGAGCGAGCGCTGTGTGTTTTAAAGCTCTGATTTCAGAAGCTAGTGTGCTGTGGGGATGGGAAGTGCACAGGCTCCTGTCGGCATCCGAGCAGCTGGAGCATCTTAGATGAGACGCTGGTTTGCGCCCAGCAGGGCAGGGCAAGAGCTTGGCTCCCTCTGCCACATTCCGAGGAGCCTTCGTGGGAATGAACAGCTGAAGCGGGCGGCGAGGCCCTTGAAAGAGGACGTAACCCAAGGGCTTCCCACGGAGAGGCGGGGTCGGGGCTGTGCGTCCCTGTCCAGGGACAAGCTGTGGGTCATGGGCAGAGTGAGGGGGACACAGTCAGGTGTGGTTGTCTTTGAGGGGGACACACTCAGGTCTGGTTGTCTTTGAGGGCGACACACTCAGGTGTGGTTGTCTTTGAGGGGGACGCACTCAGGTGTGGTTGTCTTTGAGGGGGACGCACTCAGGTGTGGTTGTCTTTGAGGGCGACACACTCAGGTGTGGTTGTCTTTGAGGGGGACGCACTCAGGTGTGGTTGTCTTTGAGGGGGACGCACTCAGGTCTGGTTGTCTTTGAGGGGGACGCACTCAGGTGTGGTTGTCTTTGAGGGGGACACATTCAGGTCTGGTTGTCTTTATCTCTTGTGTCTCTGTGGTTAACCAAGACCTGGGATTCAACCCTGGAGTTTTGCATAGTGTCCCTCTGAATTCAATAGTTCCCCTGAGTAAGGAAAAACTCTGCGTGTGTGTGTGTGTGTGTGTGTGTGTGTGTGTGTGTGTGTGTGGTTGTGTACATACAGTATTTACACAGGCTCTAGGGAACAGCTGTGGGTTCATTTTCCCCTGGCAGTACAGTTAGCAGGAGGCCCAGAAACTCTTAGTTCAACATGGGAAGTTTCCTGGTAGCTGCGGGCTGAGAACCCGCTGCGGTTGAAGGCAAGTTCTGCTTTTAACTGGAAAGGATTGTGAGGGAGGGTCTGGGGCAAGCAGGGAAGGCCATTGCTCTGGGTGAGGGGGGAAGGGGAAGAAAGGGGGCGTCACCCAGAACGCAGGGAGGACAGAAGCTGTGCCTGGACAGTCTAATCTACTCCACCTTGATCTGAAGGATCTCAGCGCCCTGCAGCAAGGGATTCTAGTTCAGGAGGGAGGGGACCTGGGACACTTCCTGCTGTTTCCCCACAGGCAGCTGGGGGGGTGGGGGGGCAGTCAGCCCTGCTGGGTTCTGTCCAAACACCAGGGGCTCTGCTGACAGAGTTGTTCCCTGCCTATCTCAGCCTGTCTCAGGTCCTCTCTCTGGACGAGCCAGTGATCAGAGGCCAGCGTGCATCTTGTCCTGACACGCAGGGCCCCTTAAGGTCCCTCTTGCACTGGGAGACAACGGACCAGAGGACACAGGCTTGGCGTCCACATGGGAAGCTGAGCTGTGTTCCTGGTTCTCACGCAGAGGTGGACGTCACGGATTCTTGAACATTCTGAGCACAGTTCCTTATCCCAGAGGGTGAGGGGGAGAGGAGAGGAGAGATCAATCACACTAACGCCTGCATCTTTGTCTCAGCTCCGCTGCCTTCAGGAGGCTCTTTCTTCGCGCTGTATGGAAAGGGTTGCACCACGGAGAGCGCCTGCAACTTGGAGAACCTGAACATCCTGGGCAGACTGCGGATCCGCACGCAGTGCAGCAGCGGGAGCCCTGCACTCGCAGCCGTGTCCTCGCTCCTGGCTGGCCTGTCCCTGCTGATGGCCCTGCTGTGAGGGCCGCGTCCTGGCCGCCCATTCTCGCATCCTTTCCTCGCATCCCCCGTGTGGGAGGAGAAAGTCAGCGATTTACACTTTCCCTGGACAACTCCTGTAGACATGGGCCCCCTGGTCAGTAAACTTCCAGAAGCCCTAGCCAAGCAATCAATTAAATCAGTAATTAAAAAAAAAAAAAAAAAAAAAAGGAGGGCTGGAGGGCTGGCTCAGGGGTTAAGACTCTCTTGGGAGCAGAAGGTCCTGAATTCAGATCCTAGGTTCCATGTAAAATCGGCAGGCCGAAATTCAGGCAGTCTGCACTTCTAGCCCTGGTGGGTGGAGCCAGGGAAATCTGAAATCAAATCAAGAAGGAGGTAGAAGCAAGCCAGGATGATTCCCAAAGTCACAGGTGGCCCTCTGCAGAGACACACAGTGCCCTCTGACACAGACACAGACACACACACACACACATGCACACACTAAAATAAAACAAATAAATAAAATATAAAAAATACCGAAAGGAAAGAGTAAAGAAATAAAGAGAAAGAATACATGGACCCAGGGAAGGGAAAAATAAAAGTTCCGGTTGCATAGTGATGGAACCTGTTTGCATTTCCCCGTGTGTGAGGAATGGTGCGCGCTGTGCCCTCCCACTGAGCCTCCCTCCTCCCTGCCTCCTCGCAGAGACCCAGAGGCCCAGCCTTAGTTTCCTTTCCTTCTCCTTTGCACGTGGTGCTGCCGTGATCCGCTGGTCAACTGGTCGCGGGCAGTCAGCTTCTGACCCATGGAACACTCTAGGGTCTTGTCAGGAAGAAAATGTTGCACCTGAAGTGTGGCCTGGTTTTCGGGAGGAGAGAGTGAGCAGGGAGGCCTCAGGAAACAGCTGCCCGCTGCCCTCTGCGCGGTCCTAACCACAAGGAGAGTGCAGATGGGGAAACTGAGGCAGAGGTGGGAAGACTGAGACATTGGGGTGGCAGAGGACAGAGGTGGGTGGGTGGAGGTGTGGGATGGGGAGCAGGAGTGGGTGGGTGGAGGTGTGGGGGTGGTTGGCAGGGGTGGGTGGGTGGAGGTGTGGGGGTGGTTGGCAGAGCTGGGTGGGTGGAGGTGTGGGGTGGGCTGGGGCAGAGCTGGGTGGGTTGAGGTGTGGGGGTGGGGCAGAGGTGGGTGGGTGGAGGTGTGGGGTGGGCTGGGGCAGAGCTGGGGGAGGCGCAGGAGGAAGGTGGTTTCCTGCTGCAGGTCAGGGCAGATGTCTCTCGGGACAGGCACGTTCCCCATCCACACAGAACAGTAGGGGTCACAGCAGGAGGGGTGGTGGGGGGCAAGGCATGGGAGGGTCCAAAACTGGAAACCTCAGCCTTCAGGGAGTTCAAGGTCACCCACCCAGGAGGAATCCTGGAGACGCTCTGGTGGGGAGACTTCCCCAGGGACATGGTGACGGGCTCTCTGCGGGAGCCGCGGGTCCACAGCAGGGACGGAACAGACTTCTGGTCACTCGGCGAACATCATGGAGGTGCTGGAGAGAGGAGAGCGGTGGGAGCCTGAGAAGTGCGGCCCAGGACAGTTCACTGCAGCAGCCTGGAGACCAGGTGCACGTGCACAGGCCTGGGGCAGGGGAGGCGCCCTCAGGCTGTTCCCCGGCTGTGCCGCAGGAGGGCGCCAGCTCCCGCTGAGAAGCGTTTCCAGCAGTGGAACCAGGAAGATTTCTCCGTTTGTTTTGGGATCTCTGTGCAACGCTCTGGGATCCCATGTTCTCAGATTGAATCTGGGATGCCACAGAATGGTTTAAGTAAAATCTATTGGCAAGCAGGGAAAGGGAAGTCCGAGTGCTTGGGAGAATCGGGAGGGGCAGGAAGTCATCTCTCCCACTGGGGAGCCAAAGGGGAGACAGTGCCAAGTCTCGCTCCGCAGGTTCTGGGCCTTTGGCTGCTCCTTTTATGACTTCTGGGGGTGGAGAAGGAGACTTTCGATTGCTTTGCTCTCTGACCTTTGAGTGCTGGTCCCGGCAGGGTCATGTTTGAAGGTCCAGCTGGAGGGTTTGGTGCGGGGTCCCTGGTGGGTGTCTGCCTGCTGGTGGGGCTCCAGGTCAGCTCCCCAGCGTGTGTGATGTCTGCACACAGCTTGGCCGAGCCTGATTTCCTCCGGCCTCTCTGCCCTCGCTCCTCTGGATGCCTCCCCGTCGCTCAGTTAAAGGCTTTTCACCCAAGCCAAGGGAGCAGAGTTCAGATGCTCAGACCCTGTGCGAAAATGGCGATGGCTCTGGGGAGCATTGAGGCCTGGAGGGCGGAGTCTGGGAAACCCCAGAAGAAAGCAGTGACAAGGTAGAGACATCCAGGATGATGCTAATGCTCCCTTGGCCTCCACAGGCATTCAAATGACCCCCCACTGTGCAGGTGCTGTGGTCTGTCTGTTCTTGTAGCCTGAGTGATGGAGTCTGGGAATCCCCAGGGCAAGCCGCACGGCCAGACTTGTCCTGCCGGCTGCTGTGGGTTCAATGAGAGACCCACGCTCACAAGAAAGAGGTGAAAGAGCGATGGAGCACGAGTTCTGCTATTGCGCGAACTTACACGCATCCCCCATCCAAACACACATGACCCGCGCGTCACCTCCTGCACACACGCGTGAAAGTGGAAGTCAAGTGTTTTCATGTGGGACACAGCAGAGTGAGGCTGCTGGTCTGCAGCCTGAATCGCAGGTGGAGCCTTGGATAGTCTCTGATGGCGGGTCTCTGACCCAGGAGGGGGGTGTCCACCTAGCTGGCTGTGACCAGTTTTTTGCTTGGGGCTGTAGGTTAGCGCAGCTGAGGACTTATTTCCTCGGAGAGTTCTGGGGGCAGGAAGCTGACTCACGCTGCGCCCAGTCCTATGCAGTCCCGTTCTCTATAAATTGAGCTCTGTGGCCTCAGTGGACACAGGCCAGCTCGTCTCTGACTCGCCTGCTCCAGAGCCCCAGCCCACATCCTCCACAGCACCGCAGCCGAGGTCAGTCCAGGTCCAGCCCAGCCTCTGCGTAAGTCTGGCCTCTTGGCCTCCCATGCTTCTTACAGAGTCCAGGAGAACCTCAGGGTTGGGAATTGACAGGTGAGTATCCCAGTGTGGAGGGGAAGGCTCCATTAGCTGAGCAGCTGGGAGAACCGTGAAATGTCCCTCCTTGGACTCTGAGGCAGGTCCTGGAAGCGAGTGAGGTGAGGCCGGGTGGGGGTGGGTTCCGCGGGATGAACACATGACACCCCACCAGGCTGGAGGCTGGAGGCCTTCCTAGGTCGGCAAAACTGAAATCGGCTCTTTGAAAGGAAATCTGGTGACTTCTTGGCAGAAAGAGGGTGAGGGTCTCTGTGCAAATCCTGGCCGTCGCCCCCTAGCCTGAGCAGTGGGGTCTCTGTGGGAAGGGGTTGAACTGGAAGCTCTGCATGCAGCAGGCGTTGAGGTGCAGGGTGGGTGTCCCCATGTGGAATGATGGCCACCTGCACGCAGCACCCTGAGAGTGATGAGCCCTCCAACTAATGTTTCTGTTTTTCCTGATGGTCTTTGTTAACTAGTTTAACCAGAGGGAATGAGTGAGTGATTAAGGCAATGAATGAATGAATGAATGAATGAGGGGATGAATGAATGAATGAGAGAATGAATGAAAGAGGGGATGAAATAATGAATAGAATGAGTGAATGAATGAATGAGAAAATAAAAGAATGAATGAATGAGGGGATGAATGAGGGAATGAATGAATGACTAAATGAATGAAGGAAGGAATGAATGAGGGAATGAATGAGGCAGTGAATGAACGAGGGAATGAGTGAGTGAATGAACGAGCGCGGGTGGTCGGCACGGCTGGAACAGGGGCTGCTGTGTTTCAGGCCTGCGCTCTCATCTCTGACCCCCGGTCCTCACTGGGCTCTGCAGCCGTCACAGCGTCACCATGGCCCGGGCCTCGGTTCTGAAGAGTCTCCTGGCAGCCTGCGTCTTCAGTGCCTTTGCTGCCCGCTCTGTGGGTACGAGCAAGCGTGACACCCCTTGCTCCCCAACATGGGAGGGGAGCTGGGCGGTGGCGTCCTTAGAGGGGCTGGGTGGGCCTGGGAGCCAGAGGATCACATGACGTCCTGACTTCTAGGGCCGCTGTGTCCCGCAGCAAAACCCGTGTCGGGGCTCTCGGGTGGCCTTTGAGCAGGGCGATTTCTCCTTTCAGAGAGCTACACTTGTGTCAACTCCACATGTGTTGAGGGAGAGTGTGATTCTAGGACGCAGACCTGTGTGGCCTCTCATGGCTGTTTCAGGACAGCACAGGAATTTCAGGCTCCTGGTGAGTCCCTCCTCATGCCGAGAGCCCCTCACTTTCTCCTTGTCGCCCCCTGGGCTGGCAGCGTGGGAGGTCACGGGCAGTGACGTGGTACCCGAGCCAGGCTGTCTGGGGAACGGGCAGGCAGCCCTGCTTCCTACCGCGATCTCCTGGCGCACTGCGGAGGGAACCCACACTTTTCCTTGTGGCACCCGGGCCGCCCCAGGGCACCTTGCGTGCTGAGGCTACACTGCGCCTTCGCGACAACCCGTGTCTGTGGTTTGTTCTCTGGCCATTTCAGAAGGACCGATGGGCGGAGTTCTCAACACTGACTGTTCCTTCTCTCTGTGGTTCCGAGGGGAACGTGACCGGGGTTTGTGTCTGTGCAGGGGCTCCCATAAAGGCAATTTTCCAGCAGAAAGGCTGCTCCGTGGGTGCGTGCACGCCACGGACTTTCTCGGCCACGCTGGGGAAGCAGGTGACGTTTAGATATGAACAGCAGTGCTGCCAGTCTGAGGGGTGCAACTCCCAGGACTTGCAATGTGAGTGCCCGTGTGTCCTGTGTGGCCTGTGTGTCCCGTGTGCCCTGTGTGTCCTGTGTGGCCTGTGTGTCCTGTGTGGCCTGTGTGTCCCGTGTGCCCTGTGTGTCCCGTGTGCCCTGTGTGTCCCGTGTGTCCCGTGTGTCCCGTGTGCCATGTGTGCCCCGTGTGCCCCGTGTGCCCCGTGTGCCCCGTGTGCCCCGTGTGCCCCGTGTGTCCCGTGTGCCCCGTGTGTCTTGTGTGTCCCGTGTGTCCCGTGTGCCCCGTGTGCCCCGTGTGCCCCGTGTGTCCCGTGTGCCCCGTGTGCCCCGTGTGTCCCGTGTGCCCCGTGTGCCCCGTGTGCCCCGTGTGTCCCGTGTGCCCCGTGTGTCCCGTGTGCCCCGTGTGCCCCGTGTGCCCCGTGTGCCCCGTGTGTCCCGTGTGCCCCGCGTGCCCCGCGTGCCCCGCGTGCCCCGCGTGCCCCGCGTGCCCCGCGTGTCCCGCGTGTCCCGCGTGTCCCGTGTGCCCCGTGTGTCCCGTGTGTCCCGTGTGTCTTCTGTGTCCCGTGTGTCCCGTGTTTCCCGTGTGCCCCGTGTGTCCCGTGTGCCCCGTGTGCCCCGTGTGTCCCGTGTGTCCCGTGTGCCCCGTGTGTCCCGTGTGTCCCGTGTGCCCCGTGTGTCCCGTGTGTCCTGTGTGTCCCGTGTGCCCCGTGTGTCCCGTGTGTCCCGTGTGTCCCGTGTGCCCCGTGTGCCCCGTGTGCCCCGTGTGTCCCGTGTGTCCCGTGTGTCCCGTGTGTCCCGTGTGCCCTGTGTGCCCCGCGTGCCCCGCGTGTCCCGTGTGCCCCGTGTGCCCCGTGTGCCCCGTGTGCCCCGTGTGTCCCGTGTGTCATGTGTGTCCTGTGTGTCCTGTGTGTCCTCTGTGTCCTGTGTGCCCTGGTGCCTGAGCTGCCTGTACTGCCTGCCGCACAGCGCTGGGTCTCGGCCTTGTCTCTGCTGGGTGTTGATCACTTGCCTTCCCCGCTGCTGCCGCTCTCCTTGGGGGTCTCAGGGTGGGACACAAGCCCCGTCCTGTGTGGGCTCAAGCAATCCTCCTGCCTCAGCCGCCCAAGCAGGAGCAGCTGCGGCTGCAGGGGCGTCCAGAGGACGATTCCTCGTCCTTCAGGCTGCGTCTTCAGACCACAGTCATCTCCTCTCCAGTCTCTAGAACTTTCCTCCTTCTGGAAGACAGGCGAAGATGACAGTCAGTTCTCTGGGACCCTCTCCCTCCCGCTCACCCGCCCGACGCCTCCTGTGCCCCTGGGGGGCAACTCTTTTTCGGGGTGTGAATGATGAAAGGAGTGTGGTAGTGCTTGAGGGTTGGGGCTCGACCTTCTCACCTGTTGCTTCTCTCCCTTCAGTGGCTCCACGGTCCTCAAAAGAAAATGGTGTCCAGTGTCCTGCCTGCCACACTGATGAAGATACTTCTTGTGACCCAGTGACCATAAAGTGCACAGGGGCAGAGACAAAGTGTGCTGAAGTCTTTGGCAAGAGTATGTGTCTTTCCTCAGGTTTTCGGCACTTTCCTTCTGAGGTGCAGTGTACTGGCCATTTATGGCAAGGGTGCAATGAGATAAACCAGCAAACAGTTACTATGCGCGGGAGCTGCAGTTCCTCTGGTGTGAGAATGGGGTGGGGTGTGACACACCTGCTCTGGTGTCTCAGGGTGCTGCGCTCAGTCGTCAGGGCCTGGGGTCCTCCAGATGGAGCCTCTGCCTCTGAGCTCCTCGTGGCTTCGGAGGGTCTCCATCCCTCTTCCCGGGGGCTCTTGCTCGGCTGCCTCCCTGTGCTCCTCGCGGTCAGCTGGCTTCCCTCGGAGCAGGGAGGAGACAGAGCAGAGAGAGGAGACAGGAAAAGAGAGAGAAGAGAGAGGAGAGAGAGAGAAAAAGAGAGTGAGGAGAGAGACAGGAGAAGAGAGAGTAAGAGAGAGAGGAAAGAGGGAGGGCAGGAACTGTGGGGTTTATCACTCTAATCCCAGAAGTGACAGCGCCCAACCCTGAGACAGGGGCTGTACAGGGGGACCCGTGCTTGGCCATGGGACATGGTCCTGTTGGAAGCAGCACAGGGTGATGCAGTGCCGAAATGATGCAGGCAGGGTGATGCAGGCAGGGTGATGCAGTGCAGGATTTTGCAGGCAGGGCCATGTAGCACAGGGTGATGTAGTGCAGGGTGATGCAGTGCAGGTCATGCAGCACATTTTATGCAGGCAGGGTCATGTAGTGGAGGTCATGCAGGCAGGGTCATGCAGTACAGGTCATGCAGGCAGGGTCATGCAGCACAGGCCATGCAGGCAGGTCATGCAGCGCAGGTCATGCAGCACAGAATCATGCAGCGCAGGTCATGCAGGCAGGGTCATGCAGCGCAGGTCATGCAGCACAGAATCATGCAGCGCAGGTCATGCAGTGCAGGTCATGCAGCACAGAATCATGCAGCGCAGGTCATGCAGCGCAGGTCATGCAGTGCAGGCCATGCAGCGCAGGTCAAGCAGCGCAGGTCATGCAGCGCAGGTCATGCAGCGCAGGTCATGCAGTGCAGGCCATGCAGTGCAGGTCAAGCAGCGCAGGTCATGCAGTGCAGGTCATGCAGTGCAGGTCATGCAGGCAGGGTGTTGTAGTGCAGGCCATGCAGCGCAGGTCATGCAGGCAGGGTCATGCAGCACAGGTCATGCAGCACAGGGTCATGCAGCGCAGGTCATGCAGTGCAGGTCATGCAGTGCAGGTCATGCCGTCAGGTCTGGATGCGTCACCACCCCTGGTGTGGTTCTTATCTGTGGTGCGGCCCAGGCCCCCAGTGCCGTGGGCGTTGCTGTGAATTTAGCACAAGTCTAAAAGTTCTCGAGAGCAAGAGAGAAGTTTGCATTCTTGTGCAGGCCGCACATGCCTTGAGGTGGGGACTGCGAAGTCAGCAACTGGAGGATCCAGCTAGGGCAGACCCCAGCTGCTCTTCTCTGATGAGCACGTGACGTTTCCCGGAGTCAGGCGGTTTCAGGGGCTGAGGGAATGAGCGACCCAGAGCTGGGGCAGAGGGGAGGGGTCATGCTTTCATTTGAGAAAGAGATGCGATTGGTCTGGGGCGAGCAGGGAGGGGTCCTTTCTCTATGGGATGCCAGGAGAGGGCTGCAGCACAGAGAACAGGGGCTGAGCTGCCCACACGCAGTGGTCTCCTACCTCAGTGTACCGTGGAAGGTAGACGGGCATGTGATGTGTTTGCACAGCATTATCCTTAAAGGATCTCAGCCCTCTGGAGGAAGGGATTCTAGTTCAGGAGGGAGGGGATCTAGGACATGTCCTGCTGTTTCCCCCCAGGCAGCTGTGGGGGTGGGGTGGGGTGGGGGGGCAGGCAGCCCTGCTGGGTTCTGTCCAAACACCAGGGGCTCTGCTGACAGAGTCAGTCCCCGCCTGTCTCAGCCTGTCTCAGGTCCTCTCTCTGGACGAGCCAGTGATCAGAGTCCGGCGTGCATCTTGTCCTGACACGCAGGGCCCCTTAAGGTCCTTCTTGCACTGGGAGACAACGGACCAGAGGACACAGGCTTGGCGTCCACACGGGAAGCCGAGCTGTGTTCCTGGTTCTCACGCAGAGGTGGAAGTCACGGATTCCTGAACATTCTGAGCATATTTTCTTTTCCCAGAAGGTGAGGGTGATGGGGAGATGAGAGGAGAGATCACACTAACTTCGTGCATCTTTCTGTTATCATCATTACCTTCAGGTGGTTCTAAAGTGCTGGTGTATGGAAAGGGTTGCGCCACAGAGAGCACGTGCGGCTTGAAGAACCTGGACATCCTGGGCAAAATGCAGATCCACGTGCAATGCACCAGCGGGAGCCCTGGGCTTGCTGCAGTGTCCTCGCTCCTGGCCGGCCTCTCCCTGCTGATGGCCCTGCAGTGAGGGCCACACCCTGCTGATGGCCCTGCAGTGACAGGCACGTCATCCTGATGGCCCTGCCGTGAGGGCCACGTCCTGCTGATGAGCTGCAGTGAAGGTCATGTCCTGCTGATGCGCTGCAGTGAAGGTCATGTCCTGCTGATGTGCTGCAGTGAAGGTCATGTCCTGCTGATGAGCTGCAGTGAGGGCCACGTCCTGGCTGCCCCACGCTCTCACACAGAATTGCATCAGCACCTTGCACAGGTCATTCCTCAAGTGGCAGAAATAGAACCTCCTACTTGCCTGCGTGTGTCTCGTGTTCAAAACCCGCCTGTTTTCTGTCACCTCTTTCCGTCCCCGTCTGACATGTTCTCAGATGGCCACTCTGGGATCCCCACCCCCTTGCTGCTGTGTCCCCAGCCCCTTGTGCGCAGACCCACTGCTTTCTTTTGTTATTAAGTTCTGGTCTTAATTCTAAAATGCCCGTTGCTCACAAATAATGTTTTGAACCAAGAACTCAGGATCCCAGGTCAGTGTCTGAGCTTAATTAAAGTCTCAAGCAGAGCTGGGTGCTTGTGAGCCCGGTATTCTGGCAGGGGAGGGTCCCCGAGGGTTTGATGTTGGCCTGGGCTCCACCGTGTGTAAATAAAACCAAGCAGAAAGGTCCGGAGTGTGAGCAACTTACTAGGCAACGGCGCCTGCCTGTGAGCTTGGCGCCAGGCCCCGGAGTCCACGCAGCGGAGAGAGAACCGAGTGTCCTGAGTTTCCCTCTCACCCACCACACGGACCCTGTGGTTTGCAAGCCTGCTGCCTCTCCCCACTTCTCTCTGAAATAAAATGTTAAATAAAAGAGCCGATTAGAATAAAATCAAGCAAAAACTAGTGCTGGAGAGACGGCTCAGTCAGTCAAGTGTCTGCCTTCCAGATGTGAGGATTCCTGAGAACCCATGTGACCAGCCCAGTGTGTGGTCATGTGATCAGCTGAGTGGGGGGTCATGTGATCAGCTGAGTTGGGGTCATGTGATCAGCTGAGAGTGGGGTCACGTGACCAGCTGAGTTGGGCCACGTGATCAGCTGAGTATGTGGCCACGTGACCAGCTGAGTTGGGGTCATGTGATCAGCTGATTGTGGGGTCATGTGATCAGCTGAGTGTGGGGCCACGTGACCAGCTGAGTGGGGGGCCCATGCGCCGGGAGATGGAGACAGGAGGATCCCTGTGTGTGCTGGTCACCTTCTCTGGGCTGGAGAGAGCACCCAATGTCAAGCAACTTCGAGGGGGAAAGGGAGATTGACTCAGCTCGCCGGTCCAAGGGCAGACAGTGCGTTTTGGGGGGACAACAGGGCTGGGCGACAGAAGTTGCAGGCGCAGACGTGCCCTCCACGGGGGGCTGAGAGCTGCAAGGCGCCCTGTTGGCTGAAGAGGAGACTCACTGCCTCTAAGGGTGGGTCAACCAAGCTCAGGGCTCAGCCCCCGTGCTGCTTCCCCCAGCCATCTGCACCTCCTGAAGGTGCCAGGATCCTCCAGATACGGGAGCCTGTGGGGGGCGCTTCCCGCCACGGCACGGTGGCTGGAATTCTGGGGGGGACGCTGTGTCTCAAAGCCAAACCAAATGACACAGCAAGGAAGCCAGTTCCTCAGGAGCAACACCCAAGGTTGCCCTCAGATCACACACGGTGCATGGCTGTGCATGGGCCACACATGCCAGCGCCCCTACGTGCCCCTGAGGACACACACGTGCACCTAAAATAAGGAGGAAATGAGGCTGGGGGCGTGGCTGAGCCCCGGGGGAGGAGCTCCTGCATGCGCTCTGGGGCCCCTGCTTCTCAGCAGCCCGGGCACAGGGCCCCACGGGAAGGTGGTGTGAGTGTGAGCCGCTCCCACAGCTCCTGTGCTTGCGTCCTGGGCTGCTGTCCATGCCTGGGAAGGTCGCGGCACCTGTGGGAGCTGGAGCCTTGCAGGAGGAAGGCAGGTCAGGGGGCGCGGCCTGAGGTGCGGTGGCCCCGCCCTGCTTCCTCCCACTTGCTCTCTCCGCCTCCTGACGGCTGCGCTGACCTGCACCCGCCTCCTGCTTCTTCCTCCAGCCACGCCTCCTGCAGCGTGATTCTGCCATAAAGACAGGAATCTCCCTTGGACCACACGCAAAGACATTTCCCTTTCTGCCTTGGCTTGCTCGTGTCTGACTTTGTCTCGCAGCCGTGGAAAGAGCGAGCGCAAGAAAGACAGAGAAAGCTTTTCTTCCTTAAGGCAGAAACTTGGCTTCGGCCAGCAGCACCATCACCGAGGTGCGTGGACCACCACGGTCTCCATGGAAACACATCCCATGTGGCCAGAGGTGTCCTGAGGCAGACCTGAAACAGGACAATTTGCAGGCCACGAGTTTGATTTGTTCTTAATTGGCCCAGCAGTTGCTGTGTCTTTGTCAATGAAGCCCTCAGGAATATTCAGTGCTGTGCCAGCGGCTTTCTAAAGCTCAGGGGAACTTGCGACATCTTAACCACATGACAGTTGACAGCGTAGAAACTGCTCTCCGTGGAGCGGCTGGCTGGTCTACCTGCAGGTCTCTCACTGCACGTAAAATGACTGTTTTGGTCTTTTTCTTCACACCTCATTCATTTATATTTTTAGCAACAGATGAAAACTAGGGGTTGGGTAACTGTGTAATTAAAACAAGCAGAAGGAAGAGGGGTGTCGGGGTGCAGCAGAGCCAGGCTTATCCACATAGTGGTCTGGGGTGAATGAGGTGACGTCAGGCTTCCTGGCGATTCTGATGATTGCCAAGCGGAGAAGAGGGCAGGGACTCTCCGTCCAGAGAGGTCGTGCCGTCACACCCTCCCTCCAGGGGTCCCAGGGGAGCACCTTCGGGGGGGCACCCCCACACTGCACCGAATGTCTCCTCTGTGTGGGCATGTGACTTGCTCCTGTAAGGCCCGACGAATGGCCTCACGCCAGGGAGGAGCGGGACCCCCGCAGAACACTCACGGACAGGGGCTCGATGCAAAAGCAAGAGGATTTTATTCCAGCGCACTGGGGTCGCTCCACACACGAGGGGGAGAGACGACCCCCAGCACAAAAGGCACAGACTTTTTATACACTCTTTTCAGGGGGTTTTGCGTTGTTACAAAATGATCGGCTTAGGTACTTAACTTTTAAACTGATTGGCTCAAGTTTAGGCGCGAAGGGAATGGCGCGGGGGGTCGGCGCGACGAGCATAGCAGCAGGTCCTCGCGGCTTTACCCGGAAACCTGGGGATGAGTGTGGTCCCTGGAATGCTGAGGTTGTAGGGTTATCTGGTCTGGCTGCACGTCCTTTGCCTTTTTTTGGGAATCCTTGAGTTGGGGTGAGGTGATGTGATTCCGAGAGTAGCTCACCACTGTTGGAACCGAAGTTCCTTTCGGGCCCCTTACCCAGACCCCGAAGGAGACACGAGAATCACTAGGTTGCTGTAAGGACAAGAGGCAAGATTTATTAAACTGGCGCGCGCCAGGATCGTCTCCCTGCTCAGGCAAAAGAGAACGGCCCCGACTGGATTTGGGGCAAGGTTTTTATAGGAAAGCAACTGCCTTGAGCAAATACACAAGGAAGTTGAGTCAGTTCACAGATGTTCTGGCCGATAACCTCGCACTGGGCAGTTCCCGGCATGCCCAGGGGGAGAGGTCCAAAGGGCGAGGCATGCAGGCAGGCTCTGGTCAGCACGTCCGCAGTGAGTTGGCGCCGGCGGGAGAGTTTGGCACCGGCGGGAGATTTGAATTTTGCGCCGGCGGGAACTTGGGCTTCACAGCGGGAACCTGGGTTCCACATTCCCCCCTTTTCTTTAGGCACACTCCAATCATGGAGTGTCAGGTACAGTTCTTGTGGTAAATTTCTGGGAGGATTGGAGTCAGTTCCTCAGCAGGGGTGTTCCTTCCAGGTGATTCCAGCAGTAGGGGACGTCTCTTCAGAATTCTAAAGACCTTGAGAGACCCATCCCAGCATTGCTGCTCTAATCCTGCCTCACTTTCCCATAAACCTATTTGAGAATTCAGACTGCTCTGGGGATAAGGGGCGATGATTCGATCTGGCTGCTTCCTGCTGAATCGGGGTGAAGAAAATAAGTGCAGTCTGATATCCTCATCTATGAAATGCTGGGATGGTCTAGAGGTCTTTTATAGATGGCCCTATTACTTTAAAATCCATCTAAAAGAGACAAAACACAGGTTAAACTTTCAAGGTCTACACAAGGATTAGACCATTGTAATTGGGAAGGCACATGAGATAAACCAAACAAGCTCAGCAGTCTTGCTGTGGGTATAAGCAAGCAGGAGTTAGTAAAAGAACACATTTACAAGGTGTAAAAGCCAAGGAGACCTTTTTCCTCTGGCTGCTGTAGATCATATTTTAAAACCTGTCCAAAACAATGCGAACTGATTCTTTGTACAGAGCAATCTAAATTATCCTCCTTTTTCATTCTGAAAAATAAAGCAACATAAGTCTTTTTTTTGGGGGGGGGGGGACCAAAGGGATGTAGCACCATTTCTCTGATCTAAATGAAAAGCCAACATTGATTAGCTAATGGAGCTGCTCTGGAGCTACACTTGGAGTTTTGCTGTTTTTCCTAGTTTACTTCTTAAGTTTGCCATTGTTTTTTTTTTTTTTTTTTCTCTGTCAAGCACTGAGTTTAACTTTAGGCAACCTTTTAGGACAAGGGAAAAACTTTATTAAACTTTTTGCCAACCTATGTCTCTGGTTTTAATTCTATAGCATAAACTGTCTTTCTTGGGTGCCTCAGGCCAGAGCTGCAGCCTTGAGACCAGGGCTCCCCTGGATCAGGTGAGGCAAGGAGTCAGCAGAATGGAGAACAAAAACAACTCTCTTGGCTTAGTGAATCTGGACCCGTTTACTGAAACTTCCGTGACAGCTTTACTTTTAGGAAGGACATTTTTTTCCAAGAACCTATCCCATTGCTTGAGGATAATGGCACTTAACAGAAATATTCTCTCAGTATTTGCAAATCTAGCCAGTCTATAATGCTGCACCAGATAGCCAAGAGGCTGAGCCCACATACTTGTAACAGAGACTGCATTTTTTTTTTAATATACAGAGAAGGATTGAGCTCTTTTTGATTTCAGAAAGAAACATATTTTACAATTAACTATACGTGTCCCCAACATTTTATAAGTCCCAGCATGGGCTTAAGCAATATAATTATTAAAAGAATAATTTTTCCTATGATAGCATCTTTTTATTTTTCTGCTTTGTGCTTCAATCCAGGAATTTTGCTTGGATTTTAGGCATAGCATTTTTAACATTCTTGCTTGCAAGTCCTAGGTAATGATCTATCTGCACTTGGGATGTCAGTCATAAATAACAGGAATACTGACGAGTGAAATCAGCTAAAATCAGTGGTGTCAGACCGTTGAACAAGGCACCAACATAAGTTAAGCACCCATATTAACACTGCAAACTTCAGAGAATCAACTAAATCATCAACTAAGAAAAGGCACCTGAGTTCTTTTTATGGTGCAGTTCACATGACTGAGAGCAGAATCAATTCCTCAGATCTAGCAACATTAGATTCCAAATATGCCCTGGATGGGTGGCCTTTATCTGATTTCTGGATTGCTTGGATCATACCCTTCTAAAGCTGATAGTCACAGAGAGCAGGGCCAAGGCAATGTAGGCTGTCACACTCACGATGCTGAATACTGTCAAGGAAAGCAGCAGGAACAAGCTGGCGTCAAACACCCCTCCAGTTTTCTTAATCTCTCTAGTAGAGGAGGTCAACAACCACGGAGCCCAAACCCCTGTGGCCAGGGTGGAGAGGGGTGCGACAGGGGCAGAAGGGGTCCAGGCGGGCTCGGCCTGGGGGCTCACGCCAGCCCGGGGCAAAACGTAAATTACCTAGGAAAGAATGTTTAGCACCTGTCCCTGGACGTTATTGTGACATACCAAGAAATTCCTAGCTCCTGCCCATGGGGTTACAGTGACCTTCCCCAGGGAACCAGCTTTAGGCCTGAACTGGGAAGAAACACCAAGACCTGACAATTTTTACATTTATTTTTCCTAGATAAAGCCATGTCTTTTCTCCAGAAAATGTTTCCTTGAAATAATATCTTACCAGGTTGGAATCTTTTCCATCAGAATGGTTGGATTGAACTAATATCTTATCAGGTTGGAATCTTTTCCATCAGAATGGTTGGATAAGGATGCAGCATTTAGGGTCTTTAAACTGCAGACTTTTGTTACATGCTATCTGGCATTTTCTGTAATCCATGATTTTCTCTTCTAATACCTTTGGCGCGTCTAAAACCAGAGCCACGTGGATGACTTTATAACAGTGCTAAACTATTTTATTCTATTAAGCCTAAACCTTGAATATTCGGGCACTCAGGCATGTAAACAAAGGAATGCCTAAAAAGCATCACTATTAAGCACATAAGGAATCTCAGTAGTTACTTCGTGAGTGCAATGAGCCTGTCATTTTCTTGATCTTAAACATTTTAGTAAAATCAAAAGTTGACAAAAGCCTATGAAGGAAGTTGAGCACTAGAATTTTGTGCTCCCTTATCTATTAACATAGGTACAAAGAGGCTTCCCATTTGCACGTTAAACCCAAGGTTCTCACGAGATGCTCAACCTGGCACTTTTTGGGCTTCCTTTTGCTGGATATCAGTGGCAAACTCCTTTTCCATCGGAGGGAAGCTATGAGCTTCAGGCCATTACATTGATCTCCACCGGGGTGTTCGACCCCTGGGCCCTGGGGTTCAGGGGGCAATCTTTCCTCCAGTGGAAATTCCCATGTTTGGGACATAGGCCATATGAAAGCTTTCTGTGCTCACAACAGTCTCAAAGCGCCCAGTCTAGTCATATTCGAAGCATCTTTTTCCACCTTTCCCCTGTCGGGAGGGGTCCTGGGTTGATCTGCTTGGGGTGCCTGTTTAACCTATCCCCTAAGGCAAATGTCAAGTTCTGATTCCTTTGCTTTCTGGTTCTTTCTCTTTCTTTTCTTTTTTATACTAAGTCCTAGGTCACCTGTCCTATTTTTAAAGTCCTAGGACAAACAGAAACAAAGGATTCTACCTCCAAGACAGAAATGAAAGCTTCCTGATGGTGCCAACCTCTCCCTTACAGATGATGGGGACCTATTTCCCTCAACAGATGAGAGCCCTGTTGTCCTCCACATGAGAGTTTACTCCCCCCTGACAGATGAGGACTTTGGCTGACATGGAAGCTAAATGAAATTCCTGTCTGTTTCACCTTAGTCTTGAGGGCATTGAGAGGCAAAGCTTTTCCTGAGTTACTAGCTGGTACTTTTGGTCCAGCTCTATAGTCTCTCAACTTTCTGGCATTTGTTTGTCTAGTTGGATGGTAGTATAACTTAAAGATCTTCCTGGGATCATCTCTTGTCTAAGATGTATACAGGGCATGTCTGAGAATATGCTATGACTTGACCCTCTTTTAGGTTGGTAGAACTAAGCATTCGCAATTTCTAGATAGTCCCTGGACACAGGAAGGGGAAATCTCTCTCTTTTGGCTTCAATTAGTGAACCTGGACTTGAGGAAAGAACGCCGTGGCTTAGCAGAGTTCTGATAATCACTATATACACAGTGTTGTCAGCAAAGACATCCGTTGACACTGCCCATGGTGTGGTCCCGGGAGGCCAGCACTCCACCCAATGCCACCAGAGCCCCACCCGATGACACTAAAAGGGGAGAGTCCATGGTCCACACATGCCTGAAGCTTCCTGTATTCCCTATGCTATTTAAACAGCATAGTCATTGTCTCAGACTTGAAACACTTTCCTTCAGGGCAAACATTTTTAGGAATTTCCTTTCATTGATTAACAAGAGCTAAAGTCACATTGATCCCCACTGTACTACGTAGACCAAGAGCTAGAGTCACATTGATCCCCACCACATGACGCAGACAGACAAAGTTTGGGAATCCCTCCAGGAGAGATCATTCAAGTACCAGTCTGGCCACACTCTTTGCAGAATCATGGGTGATAACTTAGCCATAGTGGGTTCAGCGGTTTCGTGACTTGCAATCCAATTCTAATCCGATCCCACCCTAGACCATATGTTATCACCATGGAAACGCAGAACTGGCCCAATCGAATCCCGTGGCTTTAAGAGATCTTAGGGATCTCGCCGTGGGACTACAGACTCGAGCACAGAGGTGTTACAGGTTTCCCACCTCAGGCCGACACTCACTCACACATTCATACAGAGGTTAAAACATTCCCTCCCCCATTTTGCAGGTGCCCTTTTCCTCCCCCTCCAAGAGAGGCCTGCTCCAAAAGGTGAGCAGAGGTTGGTTTAGCACAGTCTCTTTTACCGTAAAGTCCAAGATTTAGAGAAACTCCCTAGTTGGCCTTGAGTCTGTTCCAAGCTGCAGCTGAGGCAGGGCCTCAGTTTCTCCTGCTGGCCACCTCCCTGGGGGCAGGGAGGGCCCTGGTCTCAGACTTCTCATTTATGACCCCACTGTTAAGATTCCTACTGTCCTTGAGAAGTTAGGATTTTAGAAGTAACCAATTTTCTGCTTTAAACAGACAACTGAAATACATTTGAATACATGAAGCTTAATTCTTAATTTCTAATTTCTGAGGCTCAATATCTTTTGTTTTATAACATGGAAGAAACATAACAAATAATATTTTCTTTAACCATCATCTCTTATATTTCTTTCTATTTGATGGTTTTCTGTTGTTTATCCTTTAAAAAATGTCCTTTAAAAGAGGCAATAACAGTAGACCTCATCTTAAAAATCATTATATCCCAATTAAGTTAGCAAGATTGTAACAGAACACAGGAGTCCACCTGGAAACAGGAAATTAGCATACATACCAGGAGAATGAAGAAATTCCAATGAATTTCTCAGAAATCAGTTTTCCTTTCTGGTTGCTAGATATGTTGGTATTACATATGGAAAAACAAACTTTTAAAGGAATTACAAAAGTGATGTTATTAGATCCTAGGTAAAAACACAATATCATCTTTTGTGAAGCTTCATAGAAATCAAGATAAAACAAAATATTTTAGTCAGTACGTACTCAGGCCTTTTATGTTGTTCTTAAGTGTGCACGTGCATTTTAATTGAGCATGCCAAATAATAAAAAGTCAAAAAAAACCAAGATGTAATTATAAGCGCGCAATAATTTGAAATGGCCATAGCTGTGTTATTTTGAAACATAAAACACACATCATCATAAACACACCCCAAGAAAACCACAGACAGTTCTTCTGGCCCCTCCAGCACAGGGGGGCAGAGGCTTTCTTAAAACAAACATTTGCCGCCCTAGAAAGTGGGCCATTCATCAGAAAAAAATACCCTAGAAACACAAAAAAACGACACAAACACGAACCCAACAATTATTTGCTGCACTGGGTCCCCGAGATCCCGCTCGAGCGGTTTCTCTCCTGGGAAGAAAGTGAAAGTAAAAGAAGCCGGCAACAGAGGAGTTCGGAGGCCCGTTGCAGTTCGGGTATGCCCTCCTTCTCCGAAAAGTTTTACCATGGGCCCAGTTGGGAACATCCCATCCAACTGCGGCTTACTCGACAGGGTTGGGTTCAATTGGGAAGGTCCCGTCCAATTGCCCAAGCCTTAAGGGGAGTTCAGCTGGGAATGTCCCGTCCAACTGCAATCTTCCCCCTGGGGTCCGGCTGGGAATCCTTCTTCCAGCCGCTACCCCCCTGCTGTCCCCGGGGGCGGACCGTCGTCCTTCTCCCCCTGCGAGGTCTCGGACACGTCTGCCCACCTCTCGACGGGTACAGCCCCAATTTCGTCCCACCTAGGTGGCCTGGAAAAGACACTGACATGAGAGACCACAGACACAATACACAATGCACAATGCACAAGACACAAGACAATTCAGGAGCTCCACTTACCTCCAACCCTGGTCGTCGGCTCCTCCGAGTTGGGTCAGGGGCATCCCGGATGAGCCCCCATATGTTGGAACCAAAGTTCCTTTCGGGCCCCTTACCCAGACCCCGAAGGAGACACGAGAACCACTAGGTTGCTGTAAGGACAAGAGGCAAGATTTATTAAACTGGCACGCGCCAGGACCGTCTCCCTGCTCAGGCAAAAGAGAACGGCCCCGACTGGATTTGGGGCAAGGTTTTTATAGGAAAGCAACTGCCTTGAGCAAATACACAAGGAAGTTGAGTCAGTTCACAGATGTTCTGGCCACATTCTTGCTTGCCTAGGAAATTTCTTTTTCTACACTCCAGCCTCCGTCCCCACTGTGTGGCCCTCAGCCGCCTGGAGGAGACTCTGCCCCGCCTCCCTCCGCACAACCACCGCACGTCACGACGCACACACACCACCTCATCCCCATTCCCTGCCTCTCCCCACCAATCCACAGCTCCCACACGTCACGCCCACGGCCTGGGCCGCGTGGACGGAATTCTACGTCACTTCATGCTCGGCGCTGCTCCTGAGGTCGTCTGCGTGCACGTGTGCTGGTTCTGAACGCTCCAAACACAAACACAGCGGCCTGGCTGTGGCCCTGCGCGTAGCTGCTGCTCTGAGCCAAGCCTTGCCCTGGAGGAGAGGGGGCTGGGGGGCTCCTAAAACTCAGCGAAGGCCGGGGTGCTCAGGAGTTACAGCCTTTGCCTCGCAAGCAAAAGGACGTGTGTTTGCTCCCTGAAGCCCATGCAGATGCCAGGGGACAGGGGCTGCCTGAACCTCCTGTCCTGGATGCGGAGCGTGGAAGAGCAGTGAGGATGATTCTGCATGTTGCTCTGGGCTCCACAGCCACAGACACACTCAAGTTACTCTGCACTCATGTCTCACACACAATCACAGCAGGTACGCGCAACACACACATGTATACCCTGCACACATGTGTGGGGATTGCTAGGCCAAAGTCTCCTTTCTGGATGCTCCATTAGCAACTGACTCCTCCCTTGGGTGGTTGAGTTTGCCTCTTGTCTGAAGACAGTAGTAGGCCAACTCCCCCCTTTGGAGTGGAGAAAACTCCCAGGTCTTTAAAAAGCTTTTGTTTCTCTAAGAAACTGGGCTGGGCTGTTCCTCCCCCCATCAGTTCTTTCCTGCTTATCTAAAGATATGTTAATGCAGGGAGCATGTAACTGTTTTGAGGCACACATTGTCCATTCTCTTCTAGCAACCAGGTGATATGCCTATTTACTCTACCTGGTGACATCATGTCTGTTCCCACAGCAGTTAGACATCACTCCTGACTTCTCTTTGTTAACTAGAATGCATATGTTTTACCTAATCCTGTAAAGAATTTGGTCCTGCTCCTCTTTGATGTTTTCCTAAATTTGGCCCTGCTTCTTGATTATAAAACCCCTGTACATTACAGTAAAGTTGGTTTGGATGATAAGGGACATCCAAGGCCCCCTCTGACCCAAAGCCTGAAACTTTTAATTCCTACCGCTCCCACTTCAGATTTCCACGTTTGTAGATTCCGGTTTGTGCTGGTTCGTGGGCCCGGACGGACACACACACACACACACACACACACACACTCATACACACACATACACACATGCAAACAGACCTTAGAGGCTCAGGGATTTAAAAGCTCCCAAGTCCCCTCCTCTGGTTGTATCAACAGTAACCCACTGCTGGAAAGGGAGAGACCAGTGGAGTCCCCCATGCTTGGTGGGGGGGGGTTTGGATGGTACAATTCCGAGCCACCCATGCTCTGTAAGTAACCCCCATAAACTCACTGGTTCACGAAGCCGACTTGGGCAGAATCATTTCTTTGGTCGGTCACTGGTGGCCCACTTGGGATCAAGAGATGTTTGATCACGTGTCCCTCAGAAAGTCCCCCAATAGGACATTTATTGTGGCCGAGTGAGCAGGAATCTCGCCCAATGAGTGGATGAGTCAGCTAGACGGGCGTGGGAGTGGTGGACCCAGGGGGCAATGCGGTTGACTTTGAGAGCGGTGGGAGTTGTCAGGATTGCAATGCAAGGTCCCTTCCAGCCAGCTTCAAGGGTCTCGTGGCCATGTCTGCGAACAAATACCCAGTCTCCTGCGCGGAATGGGTGTGGGGTAGGAGGAGGTGCTGTCTCATAAACAGCCTGTAGGCGTCTCCAGAGGTCCTTTTGGGAGCAAGCTAGAGTTTGAAGGGAAACAAGCAAATTACGATCTTGTATTTCAGCAAGCCCATGTGATTTTAAATTGGGTAGACTAGGTGGTGGTCTGCCGTACATTATCTCAAATGGGGTCAATTCCAGCATATAAGGGGAGTTTCATGCCCTGAAGACGGCGAAGGGGAGAGCCACCCAGTCACAGTCAGTCTCTATTTAGTAAGGGTCTCCTTTAAGGTCCAATTCATTCTTTTTACCTGTCCTGAACTTTGGGGTCTGTAAGCACAAGGTAATTTCCAAGATGCCCCCAAATAGAAATTCAACCTTGTGTTACCTGTGAGATGAAGGCTGGGCCATTATCAGAGCCAAGCTGTGCAGGCATACCATACTTGGGGACTATGTCTTGTAAAATCTTTTTGACCACTGTCTAGGCTGTCTCGTGTTTGTGGGGTAGGCTTCTACCCATCCTGAAAAGGCAGCTACAAAAACTAGTAGATATCTGTAGCCATATTTACCAGGTTTTATCTCAGTTTTATCTGCAGTTCCCAATAGGCTCCTGGTTTGGAGCCTCTAAGGCGAGTCCCTTTTTTCCTTAGGCTGGTTGTCTGCATTGGTGATCTCGCAGCTTAGGCACTTGGAAGCCAGTTCTTCAAGTTGAGGTCTAAGATGTAATATCTTTAAGTGTGCACGTCGCAATAGATGCTCCTTTTTATTTTAATCCCCAAGTGAGTTGTCTGATGTATATGTCACAGCAGATTACCAGCTAAGTGGCTGGGGAGAATAAGTTTTCCATTTCCTGTCATCCACCAGTCATCCCGGGGGCTTATGAGACACTGGAATCCAGCGGATCAAGTCTATGTCCTGGGGGAATATTTTGGGACCTCTGGTAATGTAGGTGGTCCAGGGACTGGTAGTTGAAGGGCAGGTGTGGTTGTTTCTGCGGGGATTACAGCTATTGATTTTGCTGTCTTGTCGGCCCGTTGATTGCCCCTAGCAACTGGGGGTTCTCCAAGCTGATGACTGGGGCAGTGAATAATAGCCAATTTGGAGGGGAGCCATGATGCGATTAGGAGGTCTAAAATCTCCTGTTTGATTTTGATAGTTTTTTCCTCCGCCGTAAAGAGCCCTCGTTCTTGGTATATGGCTCCATGAATACGCGCGGTAGCGAATGCATAGCAACTGTCTGTGTAAAGGTTTAGTCTTTGTCCTTTGCCTAATTGTAAGGCTTTAGCAAGGGCTATTAGTTCTGCCTTCTGTGCTGACGTGCCCTCTGGCAGGGGTTGGGCCCATGTAGTTTCAGATGCAGTCACTCCTGCGGCCCCTGCATACCGGTGTCCGCTCAGCACGAAGCTGCTGCCATCACTTTACCATGTCGGTTCAGCAGTGGAGAGCGGCTGGTCGCGCAGGTCTTTCCGCAGCCCGTGAGCCTGGCTGAGGATTTCGAGGCAGTCGCGTAGAGGTGCCTCCAGGTCCGGATTTGGCAGCAGGGGTGCAGGATTTAAGGCGGCGCTAGGAAAGAAACGGACTCTTGGGGAGCAAGCTCTGATAGTGAGTTAGTCTGCAGTTGCTCAGCCGTCGGTCAGGTGGCTGCTTGAGTGCCCCCTAGAGGGCATAGGGGCGGCGACATAGAGTTCTTGTCCTCGAGTTAATTTATCTGCGTCTTTAATTAGGAGAGCAGTGGCTGGCTGCTATGATCCTCAAACAAGGGGGCTCACTAGAAGCCACAGGATCTCATTTTTTGATAGGTATGCCACGGGTCTATTCCATGGGCCTAGATGTTGAGTCAGGACCCCTTTGGCCGCTCCTCTGTGTTCATCTATGTATAGATGAAAGGGCTTAGTGACGTCCGGAAGCCCCAATGCAGGGGGGCAGTTAACAGAGCTTGTTTGATATCCCGAAAGGCCTGTTCTCAATCTTTATCCATTTAAAAGGGTCTTTGGTGGCCTTGTACAGGGGTTTGGCTATCTCCACAAACCCCCCGAATCCGGAGTCGACAAAACCCCGCAGACGCCAGAAATTCCCTCACTTCGCGAGGGGAGGTAGGATTTTGAGCACAGTGTCTTTTCTAGCCTCCGAAAGCCATCTTTGGCCTTCCCGGAGGATATATCCCAGATAAGTCACTTCCTTCTGGCAAATCTGTGCCTTTGTGGCAGAGACTCCGTAGCCCAGAGCCCCCAGAGTCCTTAGCAAGTCTTGAGTTCCTTGTAGACAGCTTTCAAAATCGTCTGCTGCTACTAGCAAGTCATCTACACATTGGGAGAGGGTGAGATCAGGGTGTTCTCTGTGGTATCGCCCAGGTCCTCATGGAGAGCTTCGTCGAAGAGAGCTGGTGAGTTCTTAAATCCTTGCGGTAGCCGTGTCCAGGTGAGCTGTCCATTGAAGCTCTGGGTCATGCCATTCAAGAGCAAAGATAGGCTGGCTGCGAGGGGCCAGTGGCGGACTGAAGAAAACATCTTTAAGGTCTAGGATGGTGTAGCAGGTTCTAGATGGGGCCAGAGAACTCAGGAGGGTATATGGGTTGGGGACAGTAGGGTGGGTGTCCAATACCCATTTATTAACCTCCCGGAGGTCCTGAACCAGCGGACAATCATTTGAATTCGGCTTTTTTTACTGGTAGCAGGGGCGTATTCCAGGATCACTGGCAAGGTTTCAAAATCCCCATTTTTAGGAGTCGTCTGATGTGGGGAGCAATTCCCTTTTTGGCTTCCCAGGACCTGGGGTATTGTTTGACTCGAACAGGAGTGCTGCACGGCCTGAGTTCCACTATAATTGGGGGTTGATGGGCCAGTCCCGTGCCCCCAGTTTCTGCCCGTGCCGTGGGGAATTGGGCTAGCCACTTAGTCATATCCTGGGTTGGGGTTGGTGTTGCTTGGAGCAGCCTGTATTCATCTTCTAGTTTTATGGTGAGGGTTTGTATAGGTGAGCCCCTCGATCAGTGATTGAGATTTGTTGCTGATCGAATGAGATCTGTGCACCAATTTTTGTTAATAGGTCCCGTCCCAGCAGTGGGCACGGACAGTGCGGATATGTAAACGAGTGGGAGACTCTTCCCGTCCCGAGATCCACTGTTCTTGGTGTCGTCCATTTATGTTGGTTTGTACCTGTGGCCCCTTGTACCCGTGACCTTTTGTTAGAGAGTCTTCCATGGGGCTGGGTCAAAACAGAATGTTGTGCTCCGGTACCCACAAGAAACTGCACGGGTTTCCCCTCCACTTTTAGAGTTCCCCTGGGTCGGGGAGGGGTGCCGAATCCCTTCCCCCCTAGTTGCTCAACTCTCCAAGCTCCAAAATTCGGGGCCGCTGTTTTTGTTCCCTAGTGGGATGCTTCTTAGGGCAGTCTTTGACCCTGTGTCCCATTTCCCTGCAGTAGGCACATTGATTTTTCAGTAATCAAGTTTTTTTTCCCTGAGAGGAGTTTCTTTTTTTTTGTATTTATTTATTTATTTATTTTTTATTTCCACTCATACAAACTTTTTTTATATTTTATTTATTATTCAATTGTGCGTGTGTACATGTGTGCGCATGTGTGTATTCCTCCGTGGGAGGAATTCGGGAACCACCACGGACGCCTCCACCTCCTTCTGCCCCGGGATTCACAGGCTCCGCCCACCAGGACCAGAAGCGCAGGCCGCCCCCGCTTCTGCCCGGCGTCTATACGTGGGGTCTAGGATCCGAACTCAGGACCTTCCGCCTGCAAGGCAGAGGCTTAACCCCTGAGCCGCCTCTCCAGCCCCCACTCATACAAACTTAACAGGTACACCAGTCCCCTCCCTCCCTCCAACCACCCACTCCCCTGTGCTCCCCTCCCCTACCCCCTCCCTCCCCTTCCCCCAGTGCCTCCCCCTCCCATCCCCGGAGCAGCCTTTAATGTGCATGCCGGACTCTCCTCTGGGTCCTCCGCTTCGATGAGGTACAAGGACCCAGGGGCATTCCGAGGGGAACTTCTTACCTTGGTCGGATGTTAGGCGCCGAGGTCCTTGAGCCCTGTCGCATGGATTGGCTGAAGTTGCAGCCACCAAAATCTTAAGTTGTCTTTCTTCAGCTGTCTCTCTCTTATTGTTACCTTCTCAGCCACGGCCAAAAATTCCTGTAGACTCTTATCTGCTGGCCTATCTATCTTTTGTAATTTTCGTCTAATGTCAGGAGCAGCCGGCCTGACTAGGGCCATGATCACAGCTGACTTGTGACTCCAAGGAGTGCACGTCCTGAAAGCCTCCATAACTCTTTCCACAGAGGCTGCAGGAGACTGTTTCTTCCTGCTGTAAGCTATTGATTTTAGATTTGCGGGTCGGCGTGCTGCCACCCGGAGGCCCCCATCAGAGCCTGGTGGTGAATACGGAGACTCTCCTTACCTTCCAGGTGGTTGAAGTCCCAGTTTGGCCGAGTCAGGGGGAAGTGGGCAACTCCGAGGGCAGGGTTGATAGCCGGCTTTCCATCTGGACCAGGGACCATCTTCCTGGCCTCTGTCAGGATTCTCTCTCTTTCCTCCGTGGTGAAAAGACTCTGCAGAAGCTGTTGACGGTTGTCCCCAGTGGGCTGGAGAGTAAAATGACTGAATCTGAGAGGTGAATGCGGGTTGCTGGTTTTTCTGAAAACACAGGAGTTTGCACCTTCCAGTTGTAAAGATCGCTCGTGGAAAATGGCCAGTACTGCATGACCTGATTTTCATCCTCGTCTTGTGGCCCAATCGCCCTTGGCGGGAGGACAGTGGAGTCTGGTGGAGCGCTGGGTGAGGCTCCGTGTATGGGGGGCTTCTCGCTGGGAGGCTCCCGGAGACCTACGCAGGGGTGGGGACGCTGGGCGAGGTCTCTGGGACGCTCCCGGGAACTTGTGTGGGGGGTTGGGGTTCCTGTGTAGGGTTATGGGAATTTTAGTAAGGGGGGGGAGAAAGAAGACGGTCCTCTTCTGTGCCGCCCTGTAAAGCGGGGTACAGGAAAGCCAGAGGTTTAGTTTCAGTGTTGTGAGGTGTGCTGGAGGGTGAAAGCCATCTTTTCGGTTTCACTGGGGGCAGGAGAATCTGGAGCCATTCGGGCGGTCTCTCAGTTAAGTCCTGCCAGGCGCCTATGCAGGGAATCTGACCCAGGTGACCCGGTTTCCCAAGGATCACATCTGTAGTCTTACAGATGACCAGCAAATGGAAAGTTCCTTCTCTTGGCCAGCCGACCCCAACGCTGGCCATTCGTTCCTGCGAAAGCCATAAAGCTTTTCCTTTTTTACTTTAAGTCCTGGGTCGCTCGCCCTAATTTTAAAGTCCTTAATATGTTCTAAAAACAAGTTTAAAGGCGTTGTCTGCGTCTGTCCCATCTCAACAGTCACTGTCATTAAGGTCACATACAGAACAAAGAACAACGCAGATATTACACCAAAAACCTGACCTCCCCGGCCTTGGAGGCAAAAAGGAAAGTGGGGTGATGGCCTCACGCCCTTTGGCAGGAGCGACCCGCCTTTCCCGGTCAGAGCTACCAGAGGGCCGTAGTCCCTTACAAGTCGGTCGGGGATGTCTCCGGCCCACAGCCTGGAGTCCTCCAGCTCGTCTGCTTGCACCGCCTACAGGCTACGGGTACGCACGGGCCCGGGAAGACAGGTCACACACAGAAGCACAGACACTCCCCGATCGGCTGATAGCTCCCCGGGCCAAGAGGTCTGGGGCTTGGGGATCCCAGACCCAGGACGAGCCCCCAGAGATGTTGTACCCACGTCCCGGGGCCCCCAAAGACCACCAGATGTCCACGTCCGCGTGCAAAGCAAGGAAACTTTATTAGGAGCTTGAGCTTGGACCCGGTGTCTTCCTGGCACAGCAGCTCAGTGACGGGAGTCCCGAGTCTAGACATTGTAGGGTTTTATCGTCAGGAAAACAGGTGTAAAGTCTTGGCGAAGCAGATGCATTGCTTTTAGCACGTCCTCAGCATGAGTCATATCTTGAGGCACGTCTCCTGATAGACACATGGGGCACATCCTGAACACTTGTCATTTGTCTGGATACTTTTGCACTTCCTGTGGACATCTGAGGTTTATCCATTGTGTAGCGATTAGCCTGGTCAGAGGTCCAGGAGACCCCAGGGACAGCTCAGTGGAGGAGTCCCCAGGGACAGCTCAGTGGAGGAGTCCCCAGGGACAGCTCAGTGGAGGAGACCCCAGGGACAGCTCAGTGGCTTTTCCAGTTACTGAGCCCAGTCTTCAGATGGAGTCCCTGACAAGACGGAGCTACTCTAGTCAGGACTCTGTTGGGTTCCTGCAGCCTGCATGGTTGCTGATAAAACCACCATCAAATGGCTTAAGTGAACCAGGGGTCTTAGTCTCCCTTATCTTATCTGGTTCCCGCTCTTAGTCCAGCTTGGCAGGAGAGCCCACACCACCAGCAGGGCCAAGGGAACTGGTCACACCATCTCCATGGAATGACCGAGAGGCACAATTCTCACTCGTCAGACCAAGGATGCCGACTTCCTCGACTAACTCTGTATTTTAGTCTCCTGTCCAGGACCTAGTCCTACCCACCATGGGCTGGGTCTTCCCCACCAACTAGACAATCTCCTGCAGGTTTTCTCCTGGCTTAAGTCAGCTGCTAATTCTCCACAAATGTGCCCAGAGGTCCACCGTCCACCGTCAAGTGGACGCCTGTATCACTATGGTGGGAGAGCGGAGGGCAAGGGAGGGGAGGGGAGGGGAGAGGGAGCGAAGTTGTTTGCATTCAGAGACAATCAAAGCTCAGAGCTGGACGCGCCATTCATCGTCCTTGAGGCTGCCAGATGTTCAGAGCAGACGCTGAACAAACCCAGGAGCACAGTGAGAACAGCTGGACGGGTCTGCAGTGCCAGCAAGGACACTGCTGAGTTACTGCCAGAGATTTGGGAAGAGCGGGTCTCAGCTGTACCTGAATGCACCCAGGGAGCGATGCCCATCGCTGTCCCCTATGCCGCGCCCCACGAGCTCAGCACCAGGTGGAGATACCTGTGTCCACGATACCCCACAGCTCCACGCATTTGATCCTGTCTGCGGCACAGAACTTGAGCTTTGCGTTGCATGTCCGGCCCTTCACAGCGAAGCACGTGGGGCACCTGAAGCCACTGGACTTGAATTCCTTCACTTCCTTCTCCACCAGGTCGCTTAAGTTGATCTCCCAGGAGACTGTTGGGGGAAATAGAGCAGACAGGACACAGGCTGGCTTCCTGCTGCCCTCCTGCCTCCTCCCCTCCCCCTCCACTCTGCCCCTCCCCCTCCCTTACTGCCCCTCCTGCCCCTCCTCCCTTTCCTCCTATCCCTCCCCTCCACCCTGCCCCTCCTCCCCTCCTCTCTTGCCCTTGCTCCCCTCCTCCCACCCCTTCTCTCCTCCCTTCTCTCCTACTCCTCCTCTCTTTCCCTCCTGCCCCTCCCTCCCCTTCCTTCCTCTTCCCCCCTCCCCTTCCCTCTTTCCTTTCTCATCTAACATGCTGTGGCACCCTGCGGAGCACACTTTCTGATGATAAAGACAGCTAGACAGGAAAGCCCAGGTGTGTCAGAGGATGAATGTGGCCCAGAGAAACAAGGCCGGCTGGGAAGTTCACGTGGGGCCGCAGGTTGTGACCATCACATACGTGGACACATGCACACACCCACACACAAATACCGCACATATGTGCTCTACACACTCTGTGCACACACGCTGCACACACACTGCACACACGTGCAGCTGCACACACATATTCCTGCACATACACGCACCTGCACTCACACGCACCTGCGCGTGTGCACACAGACGAAACATTAGCGCTACTTACTTTTAGGGGTGATTTGGTAACATGAACTCAGACTGTACTGTGCCCAGGTTCTTCAATGTCGCCTCTCCTAGGTATTTCCCACACATGAAACACGTTTCTATCAGCTGATTTACAGCAGCTTTTTTTTGTCATAAGTGATTGGCAATGATTTCAGCAAGCTCAGGGAGGAGGCATGTGGCTTATCAGTGTGACAGGACCAAGCCGAAGATAACATGTGGCCTCCACTTGCTCCTGCATGAGAAGGTCTTGGAGACACACTTTGGGGTGGGGAATACCAGAATGTAGGTTGTAAAATTCTGGCACAAAAGAAAAGTGCAGCCATTCATTTGTAGCAGTGTGGATACATTTGTAAATGTGTTCATATGCTTGTAAATATATAGATACATTTGTAGCAGTCTAGATGCATTTGTAACAGTGTAGTTATATTTGTAAGAATGTAGATAGCTCTGCATTTGGATACCTGTGTAAGTATGAACATATGTGTGTGGACTGTGTGCAAGTATGTATGGGAATACATGTGTAAATGTATGAATATGTAAGTTCATGGATACATTTATAAGCATGTGTATATGTGTGTAAATGTATGGTCATGTGGATACATATGGTAAACATGTGAATATATGCATAAGTATGTGGATACATGCATAAGTCTGCAAACACATGTATGCATGTGGATACATGAATAACTGTGGATACATGTGCATTCATGAGGATCCATGTATAGGTGTGTGGATACATGTGTATGTGCTGTGGATTCACGTATGAGCATGTGGATACACGTGTGAATGCATGTACATCCATGTGTAAGTGCATGGATGTATGTGCATGCATGTAGAAATATGTCTAAGTGTGTGAATGCATGCATATTCACGTGTACCCATGTATAAGTGCATGGATGCATGTGGATGCATGTAGAGACATGTCCAAGTATTTGAGTGTATGTGCATGCATGCATACCTATGTATGAGTACATGGATACATCTGCATGCATGTACAGACATGTCTACATGTGGGAGTGCATGTGTATGCATGCAGTGTATCCACGTAAAAGAGCAGGATGCACGTGTATGTATCTGGATATATGTCTTAGTGTATGATTGCATGTGGATACATGTTGTCATGGTTAAGCACAGGTGTCAACTTGAGGGTTTGAGCTCTGGGCACAGTTGTGGAGAGTTGATGGTTGAGTTAAGCCCAGAGCAAACCTGAAGGAGATCGTCCAGCTGATGGGGAAGACCCAGCCCATGGTGGGTGGGATTAGGCCCTGGATAAATCACAGAGAGCTGGTTGAGAGAGTTGGAATTCTTCTGTTCACTTGGCCAGACATGCTGGTCTGGCAAGTAAGGATCGTCCCTCTCTCAGTCATTACCTAGAGGTGGTGTGGCCAGTTCCCTGGGCCCTGGTGTTGGTGTGTGCTCTCCCGTCAAGCTGGACTGTGAACTGTAACCGGACTGTCGTCAGAAAGTAAACTCCTTGTTCCCTTGAGCTGTGTGATGTCATTTATCAGCAACCATGCAGGCAGACTGCAGCACATGTATATTCAGTGTATCCATGTATAAGTGCATGGATGCATATGCATGCATGTAGAGACATGTCTAAGTGTGTGAGGGCATGTGTATGCATGTGGATTCATGTGTATCCATGTATAAGTGCATGGATGCATGTGCATGCATGTAGAGACATGTCTAAGTGTGTGAGGGCATGTGTATGCATGTGGATTCATGTGTATCCATGTATAAGTGCATGGATGCATGCGTATGCATGTAGAGACATGTGTAAGTGTGTGAGTGCATGTGTACGCACGTGGATATGAAACTGTCGCGAGTACACCTGGGGGCCTGTGCCGCTGACTTCTATTTCCCTGGAGGTCTATGCCACCCAGCAATAACCACACCACACGGGGGCTTACTGATTGACATATTCCAGGGCGCAGGTCTCGAGCCGGGACCTGGGCTGGACGAAGGGCCGTTTCCGCGCATTGCCAGAGCTGAGGGTGCCGGATGATCAACGGTCACGTCCTCAGGGGAGCAGGGTGAACTTTGGCTGGCGCTGCATTGGGGAGCTGCAACTGGACAGAGTCTCGGGATGCTCTGTCCCTACTGAACTGAGGTCCCAGTTCTCAGCCTGTCGCTTAAATACTGTTTTATTCCACATTACATCATCGGGATACAGGTCTGTTTACAGTTACAATACAGTTGTTTTGCCTCATTTTGATATTACACATTTTCATTTCTTATGTCTTCCACAGTCCATATCACACCACAGCTAAGCTGTCGCAGAGACCCACTTACCTGTCACACAGTATAGACTGACGCAGAGACCCACTTACCTATCACACAGTATAGGCTGACACAGCGGCCCACTTATCTATCACACAGTATAGGCTGGCACAGCGGCCTGCTTATCTATCACACAGTATAGGCTGGCACAGCGGCCCACTTATCTATCACACAGTATAGACTGACGCAGAGACCCACTTACCTATCACACAGTATAGGCTGGCACAGCGGCCTGCTTATCTATCACACAGTATAGACTGACGCAGAGACCCACTTATCTATCACACAGTATAGGCTGACGCAGAGACCCACTTATCTATCACACAGTATAGGCTGACGCAGAGACCCACTTACCTATCACACAGTATAGACTGACGCAGAGACCCACTTACCTATCACACAGTATAGGCTGACACAGCGGCCCACTTATCTATAACACAGTATAGGCTGGCACAGCGGCCCACTTACCTATCACACACAATTACATGCAGTTGTTTTCACAATCAGTTGCTTTCACATTCTTTTAATATTACACATAGGCTTTCTAATTTACTAGCCTTTCCACATTCATTTCTTCCTCACTGAAACTTTCCTCATGCTCTCCACACAAACCAATTAGGCATAATTAAAAAAATATTAGAAGGTTGGAGAGTTGGCTCAGATATTAAGACTCTGTCTCGCAAGCAGAAGGTCCTGAGTTCAGATCCCAGGTACCATGTAAAAATGCTAGGAGGAAATTGAGGCAACCTGCACTTCTGGCTCTGGTGGGTAGAGCCAGGGAAATTCCAGAGCAAAGCAATGACAAGGTAGAGACATCCAGGATGATGCTAATGCCCCCCTTGGGCCTCCACAGGCATTCAAATGACCCCCCACGGTGCAGGTGCTGTGGTCTGTCTGTTCTTGTAGCCTGAGTGATGGAGTCTGGGAATCCCCAGGGCAAGCTGCACGGCCAGACCTGTCCTGCCGGCTGCTCTGGGTTCAATGAGAGACCCACGCTCACAAGAAGGAGGTGAAAGAGCAATGGAGCACGAGTTCTGCTATTGCGCGAACTTACACGCATCCCCCATCCAAACACACATGCATCCGCGTGTCACCTCCTGCACACACGCGTGAAAGTGGAAGTCAAGTGTTTTCATGTGGGACACACAGCAGAGTGAGGCTGCTGGTCTGCAGCCTGAATCGCAGGTGGAGCCTTGGATAGTCTCTGATGGCGGGTCTCTGACCCAGGAGGGGGGTGTCCACCTAGCTGGCTGTGACCAGTTTTTTGCTTGGGGCTGTAGGTTAGGGCAGCTGAGGACTTATTTCCTCGGAGAGTTCTAAGGGCAGGAAGCTGACTCACGCTGCGCCCAGTCCTATGCAGTCCCGTTTTCTGTGAGCTGAGCTCCGTGGCCTCCGCGTGCTGCTCGCAGACACAGGCCAGCTCGTCTCTGACTCGCCTGCTCCAGAGCCCCAGCCCACATCCTCCACAGCACCGCAGCCGAGGTCAGTCCAGGTCCAGCCCAGCCTCTGCGTAAGTCTGGCCTCTTGGCCTCCCATGCTTCTTACAGAGTCCAGGAGAAGCTCAGGGTTGGGAATTGAAGGTGAGTATCCCAGTGTGGAGGGGAAGGCTCCATTAGCTGAGCAGCTGGGAGAACCGTGAAATGTTCCTCCTTGGACTCTGAGGCAGGTCCTGGAAGCAAGTGAGGTGAGGCCGGGTGGGGGTGGGGCCCGCGGGGTGAACACTTCATACCCCACCAGGCAGGAGGCTGGAGGCCTTCCTAGGTCGGCAAAACTGAAATCGGCTCTTTGAAAGGAAATCTGGTGACTTCTTGGCAGAAAGAGGGTGAGGGTCTCTGTGCAAATCCTGGCCGTCGCCCCCTAGCCTGAGCAGTGGGGTCTCTGTGGGAAGGGGTCGAACTGGAAGCTCTGCATGCAGCAGGCATTGAGGTGCAGGGTGGGTGTCCCCATGTGGAATGATGGCCATCTGCACGCAGCACCCCTGAGAGTGATGAGCCCCCCAACTAATGTTTCTGTTTATCCTGATGGTCTTTGTTAACTAGTTTAACCAGAGGGAATGAGGGAATGAGGGAGTGAATGAATGAATGAACGAGGGAATGAGGCAGTGAATGAACGAGCACGGGTGGTCGGCACGGTTGGAACAGGGGCTGCTGTGTTTCAGGCCTGCGCTCTCATCTCTGACCCTGGGTCCTCACTGGGCTCTGCAGCCGTCACAGCGTCGCCATGGCCCAGGCCTCGGTTCTGAAGAGTCTCCTGACAGCCTGCGTCTTCAGTGCCTTTGCTGCCCGCTCTGTGGGTACGAGCAAGCGTGACACCCCTTGCTCCCCAACATGGGAGGGGAGCTGGGCGGTGGCGTCCTTAGAGGGGCTGGGTGGGCCTGGGAGCCAGAGGATCACATGACGTCCTGACTTCTAGGGCCGCTGTGTCCTGCAGCAAAACCCGTGTCGGGGCTCTCGGGTGGCCTTTGAGCAGGGCGATTTCTCCTTTCAGAGAGCTACACTTGTGTCAACTCCACATGTGTTGAGGGAGAGTGTGATTCTAGGACACCGACCTGTGTGGCCTCTCACGGCTGTTTCAGGACAGCACAGGAATTTCAGGCTCCTGGTGAGTCCCTCCTCATGCCGAGAGCCCCTCACTTTCTCCTTGTCGCCCCCTGGGCTGGCAGCGTGGGAGGTCACGGGGAGTGACGTGGTACCCGAGCCAGGCTGTCTGGGGAACGGGCAGGCAGCCCTGCTTCCTACCGCGATCTCCTGGCGCACTGCGGAGGGAACCCACACTTTTCCTTGTGGCACCCGGGCCGCCCCAGGGCACCTTGCGTGCTGAGGCTACACTGCGCCTTCGCGACAACCCGTGTCTGTGGTTTGTTCTCTGGCCATTTCAGAAGGACCGATGGGCGGAGTTCTCAACACTGACTGTTCCTTCTCTCTGTGGTTCTGAGGGAAACGTGACCCGGGGTTTGTGTCTGTTCAGGGTCTTCCACAAAGGAAATTTTCCAGCAGAAAGGCTGCTCCGTGGGTGCGTGTACGCCACGGACTTTCTCGGCCACGCTGGGGAACCAGCAGCTGACATATCGATATGAACAGCAGTGCTGCCAGTCTGAGGGGTGCAACTCCCAGGACTTACAGCGTGAGTGTCCGTGTGCCCCTTTGTATCCTGTGTGCCCCGTGTGTCCTGTGTGCCCATGTATGCCCGAGTGCCCATGTGTGCCCCCCGTAAGGCGCTGGGTCTCGGTCTTCCGTGCACCATGTCTCCACTGGGGTACTGATCACTTGTCTTCCCCACTGCTGCCGCTCTCCTTGGGGGTCTCAGGGTGGGACACAAGCCCCGTCCTGTGTGGACACAAGCAATCCTCCTGCCTCAGCCGCCCAAGCAGGAGCAGCTGCGGCTGCAGGGGCGTCCAGAGGACGATTCCTCGTCCTTCAGGCTGCGTCTTCAGACCACAGTCATCTCCTCTCCAGTCTCTAGAACTTTCCTCCTTCCGGAAGACAGGCGAAGATGACAGTCAGTTCTCTGGGACCCTCTCCCTCCCGCTCACCCGCACCATGCCTCCTGTGCCCCTGGGGGGGCAACTCTTTTTCGGGCTGTGAATGATGAAAGGAGTGTGGTACTGCTTGAGGGTTGGGGCTCGACCTTCTCACCTGTTGCTTCTCTCCCTTCAGTGGCTCCACCGTCCACAAAAGAAAATGGAGTCCAGTGTCCTGCCTGCTACAATGAAAAAGATTTTTCGTGTAACCCAGTGACCATAAAGTGCACAGGGGCAGAGACAAAGTGCGCCGAGGTCTTTGGCATAGGTGCGTCTTTCCTCAGGTTTTCGGCACTTTCCTTCTGAGGTGCAGTGTCCCGGCCATTTATGGCACGGGTGCAACGAGATAAACCAGCAAACAGTTACTATGCGCGGGAGCTGCAGTTCCTCTGGTGTGAGAATGGGGTGGGGTGTGACACACCTGCTCTGGCGTCTCAGGGTGCTGCGCTCAGTCGTCAGGGCCCGGGGTCCTCCAGATGGAGCCTCTGCCTCTGAGCTCCCTCGTGGCTTCGGAGGGTCTCCATCCCTCTTCCCGGGGGCTCTTGCTCGGCTGCCTCCCTGTGCTCCTCGCGGTCAGCTGGCTTCCCTCGGAGCAGGGAGGAGACAGAGCAGAGAGAGGAGACAGGAAAAGAGAGAGTAAGAGAGAGGAGAGAGAGAGAAAGAGAGAGAGAGTGAGGAGAGAGACAAAGAGAGACAGGAGAGAGGGAGGGCAGGAACTGTGGGGTTTATCACTCTAATCCCAGAGGTGACAGCGCCCAACCCTGAGACGGGCTACAGAGAGGGACCTGTGCTTGGCCGTGGGACATGGTTCCGTTGGAAGCTGGTGTCCCCCAAGAGCACAGGTCTGTCCAGCCACAAGTGTGTGGTTGTCCTTCTGTACCTTGCAGGTGGGAGAGAAGAGCTATAGAGGATCTGGAAGGTTCTGCTGGCATGACGACCACGTGAGCTTCCTGCAGGGGGGAGATTGGTCCCTGTACATGGTACAGCAGGCATGATGCAATGTAGGGGGGATGCAGCACATGGTCATGCAGTGCAGGTCGCACAGTGCATATCATGCAGTGCAGTTCATTCAGCAAGGGTCATGCAGTGCAGGTTATGCAGGCAGGGTCATGCAGTGCAGTTCATTCAGCAAGGGTCATGCAGCACAGGTCATGCAGTGCAGGTCATGCAGTGCAGGTCATGCAGCGCAGGTCATGCAGCGCAGATCATGCAGCACAGGTCATGCAGGCAGGGTCATGCAGAGCAAGTCATGTAACACAGGTCATGCAGCACAGAGTCATGCAGTGCAGGTCATGCAGTGCAAGTCATGCAGAGCAGGTCATGCAGGGTAGGTCATGCAGCACAGATCATGCAGCACAGGTCATGCAGGCAGGGTCATGCAGAGCAAGTCATGTAACACAGGTCATGCAGCACAGAGTCATGCAGTGCAGATCATGCAGCACAGAGTCATGCAGTGCAGGTCATGCAGTGCAAGTCATGCAGAGCAGGTCATGCAGGGTAGGTCATGCAGCACAGAGTCATGCACAGCAGGTCATGCAGGGTAGGTCATGCAGCACAGATCATGCAGCACAGGTCATGCAGCGCAGGTCATGCCGGCAGGTTTGGCTGCGTCACCACCCCTAGTGTGGTTCTTATCTGTGGTGCCGCCCAGGCCCCCACTGCTGCAGGGCATCACTGTGAATTTAGCACAAGTCCTAAAGTTCTCCAGAGGGGCTGGAGAGGTGGCTCAGGGGTTAAGCCTCTGCCTTGCAGGTGGAAGGTCCGGAGTTCGGATCCTAGACCCCACGTATAGATGCCAGGTGGAAGCGGGGGTGGCCTGCGCTTCTAGTCCTGGTAGGGCAGAGCCTGTGAATCCTGGGGCAGAGTGAACAAGGAGGAGGTGGAGGCGTCCATGGTGGTTCCCGAATTCGTCCGTGGTTCTACACACACACACACACACACACACACACACACACACACACGTGCACACACACACAATTGAATAAAAAACATAAATTAAAGTTCTCCAGATCAAGAGAGAAGTTTGCATTCTTGTGCAGGCCACACATACCTTGAGGTGGGGACTGTGAAGTCAACACCTGGAGAGAGCGGCTAGGGCAGACCCCAGCTGCTCTTCTCTGATGAGCACGTGACGTTTCCTGGAGTCAGGCGGTTTCAGGGGCTGAGGGAATGAGCGACCCAGAGCTGGGGCAGAGGGGAGGGGTCATGCTTTCATTTGAGAAAGAGATGCGATTGGTCTGGGGCGAGCAGGGAGGGGTCCTTTCTCTATGGGATGCCAGGAGAGGGCTGCGGCACACAGAACAGGGGCTGAGCTGTCCACACGCAGTGGTCTCCTACCTCAGTGTACCGTGGAAGGTAGACGGGGATGTGATGTGTTTGCACAGCATTATTCTTAAAGGATCTCAGCCCCTGCAGGAAGGGATTTTGGTTCAGTTTAGTTTAGATCTAGGACACTTCCTGCTGTTTCCCCCCAGGCAGCCAGGGAAGGGAAAGGGACAGGCAGCCCGGCTGGGTTCTGTCCAAACACCATGGGCTCTACTGACAGAGTCAGTCCCCGCCTGTCTCAGCCTGTCTCAGGTCCTCTCTATGGAATAGCCAGCGATCAGAGCCAGGCGTGCATCTTGTCCTGACACGCAGGGCCCCTTAAGGTCTTTCTTGCACTGGGAGACAACGGACCAGAGGACACTGAGGCTTGGCGTCCACACAGGAAGCCAAGCCATGTTCCTAGTTCTCACGCAGAGGTGGAAGTCACGGATTCCTGAACATTCTGAGCACAGTTTCTTTTCTCAGACGGTGAGGGTGAGGGAGGAGACAAGAGGAGAGGTCACACTAACGCTTGCATCTTTGTCTCAGCTTTGAATTTCTCAGGTGGTTCTCACTTCCTGCTGTATGGAAAGGGTTGTGCCACAGAGAGCATGTGTGGCGTGGAGACCCTGGACATCCTGGGCCAAATGCAGATCCACGCGCAATGCACCAGCGGGAGCCCTGGGCTTGCTGCAGTGTCCTCTCTCCTGGCCGGCCTCTCCCTGCTGATGGCCCTGCAGTGAGGGCCACACCCTGCTGATGGCCCTGCAGTGAGGGCCACGTCCTGCTGATGGCCCTGCAGTGACAACCACGTCCTGGCCGCCCCACGCTCTCACACAGAATCGCCTTGGAACCTTGCACAGGTCATTCCTCATCTGGTATAAATGTGCCCTCCTACTTGCCTGTTTGTATCCTGTGTTCAAAACCCGCCTGTTTTCTGTCACCTCTTTCCGTCCTTGGCTGACATGTTCTGAGATGGCCACTCTGTCTTCTGGATGTGAGGATGATTCCTGAGAACCCCTGTAAACCAGCCGAGTGTGGGGTCATCTGACCAGTGAGTGTGGGGCCACGTGACCAGCTGAGTGTAGGGCCACGTGATCAGCTGAGTGTGTGGTCATGTGATCAGCTGAATGTGGGGTCACGTGATCTGCTGAATGTGGGGTCAGGTGACCAGCTGAGTGGGGGGTCATGTGACCAGCTGAGTGGGGGGTCATGTGATCAGCTGAGTGGGGGGTCATGTGATCAGCTGAGTGGGGGGCCCATGTGCCGGGAGATGGAGACAGGAAGATCCCTGTGTGTGCTGGTCACCTTCTCTGGGCTGGAGAGAGCACCCAATGTCAAGCAACTTCGAGGGGGAAAGGGAGATTGACTCAGCTCGCTGATCCAAGGGCAGACAGTGTGTTATGGGGGGGACAACACGGCTGGGCGACAGAAGCTGCAGGCGCCGACGTGCCCTCCACGGGGGGGGGGGGGGGTGAGAGCTGCAAGGCGCCTGCTGGCTGAAGAAGAGACTCACTGCCTCTAACGGTGGGTCAACCAAGCTCAAGGCTCAGCCCCCGTGCTGCTTCCCCCAGCCATCTGCACCTCCTGAAGGTGCCAGGATCCTCCAGATACGGGAGCCTGTGGGGGGCGCTTCCCGCCACGGCACGGTGGCTGGAATTCTGGGGGGGGGATGTTGTGTCTCAAAGCCAAACCAAATGACACAGCAAGGAAGCCAATTCCTCAGGAGCAACACCGAAGGTTGCCCTCAGATCACACACGGTGCATGGCTGTGCATGGGCCACACATGCCAGCGCCCCTACGTGCCCCTGAGGACGCACACGTGCACCTAAAATAAGGAGGAAATGAAGCGGGGGCGTGGCTGAGCCCCGGGGGAGGAGCTCCTGCATGCGCTCTGGGGCCCCTGCTTCTCAGCAGCCCGGGCACAGGGCCCCACGGGAAGGTGGTGTGAGTGTGAGCCGCTCCCACAGCTCCTGTGCTTGCGTCCTGGGCTGCTGTCCATGCCTGGGAAGGTCGCGGCACCTGTGGGAGCTGGAGCCTTGCAGGAGGAAGGCAGGTCAGGGGGCGCGGCCTGAGGTGCGGTGGCCCCGCCCTGCTTCCTCCCACTTGCTCTCTCCGCCTCCTGACGGCTGCACGGACCTGCACCCGCCTCCTGCTTCTTCCTCCAGCCACGCCTCCTGCAGCGTGATTCTGCCACAAAGACAGGAATCTCCCTTGGACCACACGCAGACATCTCCCTTTCTGCCTTGGCTTGCTCGTGTCTGACTTTGTCTCGCAGCCGTGGGAAGAGCGAGCGCAAGAAAGACAGAGAAAGCTTTTCTTCCTTAAGGCAGAAACTTGGCTTCGGGCAGCAGCACCATCACCGAGGTGTGTGGACCACCACGGTCTCCATGGAAACACATCCCATGTGGCCAGAGGTGTCCTGAGGCAGACCTGAAACAGGACAATTTGTAGACCAGGAGTTTGATTTTTTTTAATTGTCCCAGAAATTGCCAGTTGACAGCATAGAAAATGCTCCCCGTGGAGCGGCTGGCTGGTCTACCTGCAGGTCTTTCACTGCACGCAAAATGGCCGTTTTGGTCTTTTTCTTCACACCTCATTCATTTACATTTTTAGTAACAGATGGAAACTAGGGTTTGGGTAACTGTGTGATTAAAACAAGCAGAAGGAAGAGGGGTGTCGGGGTGCAGCAGAGCCAGGCTTATCCACATAGTGGTCTGGGGTGAATGAGGTGACGTTGGGCTTCCTGGCGATTCTGATGATTGCCAAGCGGAGAAGAGGGCAGGGACTCTCCATCCAGAGAGATCGCGCCGTCACACCCTCCCTCCAGGGGACCCAGGGGAGCACCTTCGGGGGGGCACCCCCACACTGCACCGAATATCTCCTGTGTGTGGGCACGTGACTTGCTCCAGCCTCCGTCCCCACTGTGTGGCCCTCAGCCGCCTGGAGGAGACTCTGCCCCGCCTCCTTCTGCACAACCACCACACGTCACGACGCACACACACCACCTCATCCCCGTTCCCAGCCTCTCCCCACCAATCCACAGCTCCCACACGTCATGCCCGTGGTCTGGGCCGCGTGGACGGAATTCTGTGGCCCTTCATGCTCGGCGCTGCTCCTGAGGTCGTCTGCGTGCACATGTGCTGGTTCTGAACGCTCCAAACACGAACACAGCGGCCTGGCTGTGGCCCTGCGCGTAGCTGCTGCTCTGAGCCAAGCCTTGCCCTGGAGGAGAGGGGGCTGGGGGGCTCCTAAAACTCAGCGAAGGCCGGGGTGCTCAGGAGTTACAGCCTTTGCCTCGCAAGCGAAAGGACATGTTTGCTCCCTGAAGCCCATGCAGATGCCAGGGGACAGGGGCTGCCTGAACCTCCTGTCCTGGATGCGGAGCGTGGAAGAGCAGTGAGGATGATTCTGCATGTTGCTCTGGGCTCCACAGCCACAGACACACTCAAGTTACTCTGCACTCATGTCTCACACACAATCACAGCAGGTACGCGCAACACACACATATGTACCCTGCACATGCGTGCACACACACACGCACACATGCACACACATACACGTGCATGCACACACACGTGCACACACATACACACATACACGTGCACACACCCACACTCACACCCACATACGTGCACACACATACACGTGCAGACACACACACGTGCACACACATACACACATGCAAACAGACCTTAGAGGCTCAGGGAATTAGAGACTCCCAAGTCCCTTCCTCTGGTTGTATTGACAATAGTCCACTGCTGGGAAGGAAGAGACTGGTAGAGTCCCCCATGCGGGGGGGGGGTTTGAATGGTACAATTCTGAGCCACCCATGCTCTGTAAGTAACCCCCATAAACTCACTGGTTCATGAAGCAGGCTTGGGCAGAATCATTTCTTTGGTCGGTCACTGGTGGCCCACTTGGGATCAAGAGATGTTTGATCACATGTCCCTCAGAAAGTCCCCCCAGCAGGACATTTTGTTGTGGCCGAGTGAGCAAGAATCTCGCCCCATGAGTGGACGAGTGCTGGCCATGTGTGCCTGGGGAGAGACGGCGGCCACAGCAGGAAAGCACGAGCAGAACCTGCAAACTTTAATTCACGTGTGCGGGTGGCCGGGCCTCTCCGTCCATCAGTGAAGTAGCTTCTCCAGGAAGAGAACCAAGAGGATGCAGGCGGGGGGTCTGGCTCGGGCCCCGTTTCTGATGGCAGATTTGCAGTGTATACTTTCATTGGTGATGGGGAAGCCCATGTAAGTCGTCGCCGCCTCTTCACACAGGCTCGTGGGTACGCACTTCTTCATTTCAATGGTCATGTTGCTGACACCTGCAAGAAACCAGAACCACACTCTCCTCGGCCCCGAGGGACGGGGCTGTCGCAGGCCCGGGCCAACACTCTCCTGGGTTCACCCCTCAGGCAGCACGGCCATGGGCTAGGACACCGTCTTCCAAATCCCGGTGTCCCCGCAGGCCCTCATCAGCCGTGGGGGCTCGGCTGCCCCCCAGTGCTCCGGAGTCCCCAGTTCCCAGTCCCTGTAGACACTGCCGCGGCCATCGCAGCCTGGACCCAGGAGCCCGCTAGGTGGACAAGGAGTTGGGGAGGTGAAGAACAGACACACAGCTCAGGGCTGAGTGCATCGGAACTTCCTTTTTTGAAGCTTTAGCAGAGTCTTTATGTTTTAGAAAATCTAGGTAAAGGGCAGAGAATGTGTCTCTACAATGTGTCTCTCTGTGCATAGGGAAACATCAAAGAAGAACAGGACCAAATTCCTTGCAAGATTCTGTAAAAGGTATTCGTTCCAGGTTCCAGGTAACAATGAAAGGGCAGAAGTAACATTTACTTATGTGGGAGTAGATGATAAACTCAGGAAACGTTAAAAAACAGGCAGGACATGGGTGCACGTGCATGCATGTAGAGACATGTCCAAGTGTGTGGTGCCCGTGTACACATGTGGATACATAACCAATTATATAGTCAATAATTTAAAAAAATAAGAGGGTCAGAGAGCTGGCTCAGATGTTAAGACTCTGTCTCACAAGTAGAAGGTCCTGAGTTCAGATCCCAGGTCCCACGTAAACACACCAGGGGGTAATGGAGGCAGCCTGCACTCCTGGCCCTGGGGGGTGGAGTCAGGGAAATCCCAGAGCAAAGCAAGAGGAAGTAGAAGCAAGCAGGATGATTATCAAAGTCACCCTTGGTCCTCCACAGAGACACACAGCATATATATGTGTACACACACACACACACACACACACTCATGCACACACTAAAATAAAAAAAAAATAAAATATAAAAAATACCGAAAGGAAAGAGTAAAGAAATAAAGAGAAAGAATACATGGACCCAGGGAAGGGAAAAATAAAAATTCCGGTTGCATAGTGAAGGAACCTGTTTGCATTTCCCCGTGTGTGAGGAATGGTGCGCGCTGTGCCCTCCCACTGAGCCTCCCTCCTCCCTGCCTCCTCGCAGAGACCCAGAGGCCCAGCCTTAGTTTCCTTTCCTTCTCCTTTGCACGTGGTGCTGCCGTGATCCGCTGGTCAACTGGTCGCGGGCAGTCAGCTTCTGACCCATGGAACACTCTAGGGTCTTGTCAGGAAGAAAATGTTGCACCTGAAGTGTGGCCTGGTTTTCGGGAGGAGAGAGTGAGCAGGGAGGCCTCAGGAAACAGCTGCCCGCTGCCCTCTGCGCGGTCCTAACCGCAAGGAGAGTGCAGATGGGGAAACTGAGGCAGAGGTGGGAAGACTGAGACATTGGGGTGGCAGAGGACAGAGGTGGGTGGGTGGAGGTGTGGGATGGGGAGCAGGTGTGGGTGGGTGGAGGTGTGGGAGTGGTTGGCAGAGGTGGGTGGGTGGAGGTGTGGGGGAGGGGAGCAGGGGTGGGTGGGTGGAGGTGTGGGATGGGTGTGGGGCAGAGGTGGGTGGGTGGAGGTGTAGGATGGGGAGCAGGGCTGGGTGGGTGGAGGTGTGGGATGGGGAGCAGGGGTGGGTGGGTGGAGGTGTGGGATGGGGAGCAGGGGTGGGTGGGTGGAGGTGTGGGATGGGGAGCAGGGGTGGGTGGGTGGAGGTATGGTGTGGGGCAGAGGTGGGTGGGTGGAGGTGTGGGGTGGGCTGGGGCAGAGCTGGGGGAGGCGCAGGAGGAAGGTGGTTTCCTGCTGCAGGTCAGGGCAGACGTCTCTCAGGGCAGGCATGTTCCCCATCCACACAGGACAGTAGGGGTCACAGCAGGAGGGGTGGTGGGGGCATAGCATGGGAGGGTCCAAAATTGCAATCGTCAGCCTTCAAGGAGTTCAGGGTCACCCACCCAGGAGGAATCCTGGAGACGCTCTGGTGGGGAGACTTCCCCAGGGACATGGTGACGGGCTCTCTGCGGGAGCCGCAGGTCCACAGCAGGGACGGAACAGACTTCTGGTCACTCGGCGAACATCATGGAGGTGCTGGAGAGAGGAGAGCGGTGGGAGCCTGAGAAGTGCGGCCCAGGACAGTTCACTGCAGCAGCCTGGAGACCAGGTGCACGTGCACAGGCCTGGGGCAGGGGAGGCGCCCTCAGGCTGTTCCCCGGCTGTGCCGCAGGAGGGCGCCAGCTCCCGCTGAGAAGCGTTTCCATCAGTGGAACCAGGAAGATTTCTCCGTTTGTTTTGGGATCTCTGTGCAGGCTCTGGGATCCCATGTTCTCAGATTGAATCTGGGATGCCACAGAATGGTTTAAGTAAAATCTATTGGCAAGCAGGGAAAGGGAAGCCCGAGTGCTCGGGAGAATCGGGAGGGGCAGGAAGTCATCTCTCCCACTGGGGAGCCAAAGGGGACACAGCGCCAAGTCTTGCTCCGCAGGTTCTGGACCTTCGGTTGCTCCTTTTATGACTTCTGGGGGTGGAGATGGAGACTTTCGATTGCTTTGCTCTCTGACCTTTGAATGCTGGTCCTGGCAGGGTCATGTTTGAAGGTCCAGCTGGAGGGTTTGGTGCGGGGTCCCTGGTGGGTGTCTGCCTGCTGGTGGGGCTCCAGGTCAGCTCCCCAGCGTGTGTGATGTCTGCACACAGCTTGGCCGAGCCTGATTTCCTCCGGCCTCTCTGCCCTCGCTCCTCTGGACGCCTCCCCGTCGCTCAGTTAAAGGCTTTTCACCCAAGTCAAGGGAGCAGAGTTCAGATGCTCAGACCCTGTGCGAAAATGGCGATGGCTCTGGGGAGCATTGAGGCCTGGAGGGCGGAGTCTGGGAAACCCCAGAGGAAAGCAGTGTCAAGGTAGAGACATCCAGGATGATGCTAATGCTCCCTTGGCCTCCACAGGCATTCAAATGACCCCCCACTGTGCAGGTGCTGTGGTCTGTCTGTTCTTGTAGCCTGAGTGATGGAGTCTGGGAATCCCCAGGGCAAGCCGCACGGCCAGACTTGTCCTGCCGGCTGCTGTGGGTTCAATGAGAGACCCACGCTCACAAGAAGGAGGTGAAAGAGCGATGGAGCACGAGTTCTGCTATTGCGTGAACTTACACGCATCCCCCATCCAAACACACATGACCCGCGCGTCACCTCCTGCACACACGCGTGAAAGTGGAAATCAAGTGTTTTCATGTGGGACACAGCAGAGTGAGGCTGCTGGTCTGCAGCCTGAATCGCAGGTGGAGCCTTGGATAGTCTCTGATGGCGGGTCTCTGACCCAGGAGGGGGGTGTCCACCTAGCTGGCTGTGACCAGTTTTCTGCTTGGGGCTGTAGGTTAGCGCAGCTGAGGACTTATTGCCTCGGAGAGTTCTGGGGGCAGGAAGCTGACTCACGCTGCGCCCAGTCCTATGCAGTCCCGTTCTCTATAAGTTGAGCTCTGTGGCCTCAGTGGACACAGGCCAGCTCGTCTCTGACTCGCCTGCTCCAGAGCCCCAGCCCACGTCCTCCACAGCACCGCAGCCGAGTCAGTCCAGGTCCAGCCCAGCCTCTGCGTAAGTCTGGCCTCTTGGCCTCCCGTGCTTCTTACAGAGTCCAGGAGAACCTCAGGGTTGGGAATTGAAGGTGAGTATCCCAGTGTGGAGGGGAAGGCTCCATTAGCTGCGCAGCTGGGAGAACCGTGAAATGTCCTCCTTGGACTCTGAGGCAGGTTCTGGAAGCGAGTGAGGTGAGGCCGGGTGGGGGTGGGGCCCGCGGGGTGAACACTTCATACCCCACCAGGCAGGAGGCTGGAGGCCTTCCTAGGTCGGCAAAACTGAAATCGGCTCTTTGAAAGGAAATCTGGTGACTTCTTGGCAGAAAGAGGGTGAGGGTCTCTGTGCAAATCCTGGCCGTCGCCCCCTAGCCTGAGCAGTGGGGTCTCTGTGGGAAGGGGTTGAACTGGAAGCTCTGCATGCAGCAGGCGTTGAGGTGCAGGGTGGGTGTCCCCATGTGGAATGATGGCCATCTGCACGCAGCACCCCTGAGAGTGACGAGCCCCCCAACTAATGTTTCTGTTTATCCTGATAGTCTTTGTTAACTAGTTTAACCAGAGGGAATGAGTGAGTGATTGAGGGAATGAATGAATGAATGAATGAATGAATGAGGGAATGAGGGAATGAATGAATGAATGAGAGGATGAATGAAAGGGTATGAAATAATGAATAGAATGAGTGAATGAATAAATGAATGAGGGAATGAGAGAATTAACGAGGGGATGAAATAATGAATAGAATGAGTAAATGAATGAATGAATGAGGGAATGAATGAGGGAACGAATGAATGACTAGATGAATGAATAAATGAATGAATGAGGGAATGAGGGAATAAGTGGATGAACGAGGGAATGAGTGAGTGAATGAACGAGTGAGTGAGGGAATGAGGCAGTGAATGAACGAGGGAATGAGGCAGTGAATGAACGAGCACGGGTGGTCGGCACGGCTGGAACAGGGGTTGCTGTGTTTCAGGCCTGCGCTCTCATCTCTGACCCCGGGTCCTCACTGGGCTCTGCAGCCGTCACAGCGTCGCCATGGCCCGGGCCTCGGTTCTGAAGAGTCTCCTGGCAGCCTGCGTCTTCAGTGCCTTTGCTGCCCGCTCTGTGGGTACGAGCAAGCGTGACACCCCTTGCTCCCCAACATGGGAGGGGAGCTGGGCAGTGATGTCCTTAGAGGGGCTGGGTGGGCCTGGGAGCCAGAGATCACATGACGTCCTGGCTTCTAGGGCCGCTGTGTCCTGCAGCAAAACCCGTGTCGGGGCTCTCGGGTGGCCTTTGAGCAGGGCGATTTCTCCTTTCAGAGAGCTACACTTGTGCCAACTCCACATGTTTTGAGGGAGAGTGTGATTCTAGGACGCAGACCTGTGTGGCCTCTCATGGCTGTTTCAGGACAGCACAGGATTTTCACGCTCCTGGTGAGTCCCTCCTCATGCCAAGAGCCCCTCACTTTCTCCTTGTCGCCCCCTGGGCTGGCAGCGTGGGAGGTCACGGGGAGTGACGTGGTACCCAAGCCAGGCTGTCTGGGGAACGGGCAGGCAGCCCTGCTTCCTACCGCGATCTCCTGGCACACTGCGGAGGGAACCCACACTTTTCCTTGTGGCACCCGGGCCGCCCCAGGGCACCTTGCGTGCTGAGGCTACACTGCGCCTTCGCGACAACCCGTCTCTGTGGTTTGTTCTCTGGCCATTTCAGAAGGACCGATGGGCAGAGTTCTCAACACTGACTGTTCCTTCTCTCTGTGGTTCCGAGGGGAACCTGACCCGGGGTTCGTGTCTGTGCAGGGGCCCCCACAAAGGAAACGGTCCAGCAGAAAGGCTGCTCCGTGGGTGCGTGTACGCCACGGACTTTCTCAGCCACGCTGGGGAAGCAGGTGATGTTTAGATATGAACAGCAGTGCTGCCAGTCTCAGGGGTGCAACTCCCAGGACTTGCAATGTGAGTGCCCCTGTGTCCCTGTGCGCCGTGTGCCCATGTGTAGCCCTGTGTATTCCTGTGTACCCTGTGCCCTGCGTGTCCATGTATGCCCATGTGCCCATGTGTTCTGATGAGATGGGGTCCTGCTAGTTCCCATTTCTCCTGCACACAAGCAATCCTCCTGTCTCAGCCACCCAAGCAGGAGCAGCTGCGGCTGCAGGGGCGTCCAGAGGACGATTCCTAGTCCTTCAGGCTGCTTCTTCAGACCACAGTCATCTCCTCTCCAGTCTCTAGAACTTTCCTCCTTCCGGAAGACAGGCGAAGATGACAGTCAGTTCTCTGGGGCCCTCTCCCTCCTCCTCACCCGCCCGATGCCTCCTGTGCCCCTGGGGGGCAACTCTTTTTCGGGGTGTGAATGATGAAAGGAGTGTGGTACTGCTTGACGGTTGGGGCTCGACCTTCTCACCTGTTGCTTCTCTCCCTTCAGTGGCTCCACGGTCTTCAAAAGAAAATGGTGCCCAGTGTCCTGCCTGTGGCAGTGATAAAAATTTTTCATGTGATCCAGTGACCATAAAGTGTACAGGGGCAGAGACAAGGTGCGCCGAGGTCTTTGGCGTAGGTGCGTCTTTCCTCAGGTTTTTGACACTTTCCTTCTGAGGTGCAGTGTACCGGCCATTTATGGCACGGGTGCCATGAGATAAACCAGCAAAAAGTTACTATGCGCGGGAGCTGCAGTTCCTCTGGTGTGAGAATGGGGTGGGGTGTGACACACCTGCTCTGGCGTCTCAGGGTGCTGCGCTCAGTCGTCAGGGCCCGGGGTCCTCCAGATGGAGCCTCTGCCTCTGAGCTCCTCGTGGCTTCGGAGGGTCTCCATCCCTCTTCCCGGGGGCTCTTGCTCGGCTGCCTCCCTGTGCTCCTCGTGGTCAGCTGGCTTCCCTCGGAGCAGGGAGGAGACAGAGCAGAGAGAGGAGACAGGAAAAGAGAGAGTAAGAGAGAGGAGAGAGAGAGAAACAGAGAGTGAGGAGAGAGACAGGAGAAGAGAGAGTAAGAGAGAGAGGAAAGAGGGAGGGCAGGAACTGTGGGGTTTATCACTCTAATCCCAGAGGTGACAGCGCCCAACCCTGAGACAGGGGCTGTACAGGGGGACCCGTGCTTGGCTGTGGGACATGGTCCTGTTGGAAGCAGCGCAGGGTGATGCAGCACGGGGTGATGCAGCGTGGGGTGATGCAGTGTGGGGTGATGCAGTGTGGGGTGATGCAGTGTGGGGTGATGCAGTGTGGGGTGATGCAGGCAGGTGATGTAGCACATGTCATGCAGCTCATGTCATGCAGCACAGGGTCATGGAGTGCAGGTCATGCAGTACAGGTCGTGGAGTACAGGTCATGCAGGGTAGGCCACGCAGTGCATGTCAGGTAGGCAGGGTCATGCAGTGCAAGTCATGCAGCCCAGGTCATGCAGTGTAGGTCATGCAGCACAGGTCATGCAGCGCATGTTAGTTAGGAGGGTCATGCAGCACAGGTCATGCAGCACAGGGTCATGCAGCACAGGGTCATGCAGCACAGGGTCATGCAGTGCAGGTCATGCAGGCAGGGTCATGTAGCGCAGATCATGCAGCACAGGGTCATGGAGTGCAGGTCAAGCAGCGCAGGTCATGCAGGCAGGGTGTTGTAGTGCAGGCCATGCAGCGCAGGTCATGCAGGCAGGTCATGCAGCGCATGTCAGGTAGGCAGGGTCATGCAGCACAGGTCATGCAGCACAGGGTCATCCAAAGCAGGTCATGCAGTGCAGGTCATGCAGTGCAGGTCATGCCGGCAGGTCTGGATGCGTCACCACCCCTGGTGTGGTTCTTATCTGTGGTGCGGCCCAGGCCCCCAGTGCCGTGGGCGTTGCTGTGAATTTAGCACAAGTCTAAAAGTTCTCGAGAGCAAGAGAGAAGTTTGCATTCTTGTGCAGGCCGCACATGCCTTGAGGTGGGGACTGCGAAGTCAGCAACTGGAGGATCCAGCTAGGGCAGACCCCAGCTGCTCTTCTCTGATGAGCACGTGACGTTTCCCGGAGTCAGATGGTTTCAGGGGCTGAGGGAATGAGCGACCCAGAGCTGGGGCAGAGGGGAGGGGTCATGCTTTCATTTGAGAAAGAGATGCGATTGGTCTGGGGCGAGCAGGGAGGGGTCCTTTCTCTATGGGATGCCAGGAGAGGGCTGTGGCACAGAGAACAGGGGCCGAGCTGCCCACATGCAGTGGTCTCCTACCTCAGTGTACCGTGGGAAGGTAGACGGGCATGTGATGTGTTTGCACAGCATTATTCTTAAAGGATCTCAGCGCTCTGGAGGAAGGGATTCTAGTTCAGGAGGGAGGGGACCTGGGACACTTCCTGCTGTTTCCCCCCAGGCAGCTGTGGGGGTGGCGGGGGCAGTCAGCCCTGCTGGGTTCTGTCCAAACACCAGGGGCTCTGCTGACAGAGTCAGTCCCCACCTGTCTCAGCCTGTCTCAGGTCCTCTCTCTGGACGAGCCAGTGATCAGAGGCCAGCGTGCATCTTGTCCTGACACGCAGGGCCCCTTAAGGTCCTTCTTGCACTGGGAGACAACGGACCAGAGGACACAGGCTCGGCGTCCACACGGGAAGCTGAGCTGTGTTCCTGGTCCTCACGCAGAGGTGGACGTCACGGATTCCTGAACATTCTGAGCATATTTTCTTTTCCAGAGGGTGAGGGTGAGGGAGAAGACGAGAGGAGAGGTCACACTAACGCCTGCATCTTTGTCTCAGCTCCGAATCCCTCAGGTGGTTCTCACTTCCTGCTGTATGGAAAGGGTTGCGCCACAGAGACCATGTGCGGCTTGGAGAACCTGGACATCCTGGGCAGACTGCAGATCTACGCACAATGCACCAGCGGGAGCCCTGGGCTTGCTGCAGTGTCCTCGCTCCTGGCCGGCCTCTCCCTGCTGATGGCCCTGCAGTGAGGGCCACGTCCTGGCCGCCCACGATCTCACACAGAATCGCATCGGCACCTTGCACAGGTCATTCCTCAATTGGTAGAAATAGAACCTCCAACTTGTCTGCTTGTGTCTCGTGTTTAAAACCTGCCTGTTTTCTGTCACCTGTTTCCATCCTCGGCCGACATGTTCTGAGATGACAACTCTGGGATCCCCACCCCCTTGCTGCTGTGTCCCCAGCCCCATGTCCGCAGACACACTGCTTTCTATTGTCAGTGTCTGAGCTTAATTAAAGTCTCAAGCAGAGCTGGGTGCTTGTGACCCCGGTACTCTGGCAGGGGAGGGTCCCCGAGGGTTTGATGTCGGCCTGGGCTCCACCGTGTGTAAATAAAACAAAGCAGAAGGGTCCGGAGCGTGAGTGGCTTACTGGGCAACGGCGTCTGCCTGTGAGCTTGGCGCCAGGCCCCGGAGTCCACGCAGCGGAGAGAGAACCGAGTGTCGTGAGTTTCCCTCTCACCCACCACACGGATCCTGTGGTTTGCAAGCCTGCTGCCTCTCCCCACTTCTCTCTGAAATAAAATGTTAAATAAAAGAGCCGATTAGAATAAAATCAAGCAAAAACTAGTGCTGGAGAGACGGCTCAGTCAGTCAAGTGTGTGCCTTCCAGATGTGAGGAGGATTCCTGAGAACCCATGTGACCAGCCAAGTGTGTGGTCATGTGACCAGCTGAGTTGGGGTCATGTGATCAGCTGAGAGTCGGGTCACGTGATCAGCTGAACGTGTGGTCACGTGATCTGCTGAGTGTGGGGTCATGTGACCAGCTGAGTTGGGGTCATGTGATCAGCTGAATGTGGGGTCATGTGATCAGCTGAGTGGGGGGTCCATGCGCCGGGAGATGGAGACAGGAGGATCCCTGTGTGTACTGGTCACCTTCTCTGGGCTGGAGAGAGCACCCAATGTCAAGCAACTTCGAGGGGGAAAGGGAGATTGACTCACCTCGCCGGTCCAAGGGGAGACAGTGCGTTTTGGGGGGACAACAGGGCTGGGCGACAGAAGCTGGAGGCACCGATGTGCCCTCCACGGGGGGTGAGAGCTGCAAGGCGCCTGCTGGCTGAAGAGGAGACTCACTGCCTCTAACGGTGGGTCAACCAAGCTCAAGGCTCAGCCCCCGTGCTGCTTCCCCCAGCCATCTGCACCTCCTGAAGGTGCCAGGATCCTCCAGATACGGGAGCCTGTGGGGGGCGCTTCCCGCCACGGCACGGTGGCTGGAATTCTGGGGGGGGGATGTTGTGTCTCAAAGCCAAACCAAATGACACAGCAAGGAAGCCACTTCCTCAGGAGCAACACCCAAGGTTGCCCTCAGATCACACACGGTGCATGGCTGTGCATGGGCCACACATGCCAGCGCCCCTACGTGCCCCTGAGAACACACACGTGCACCTAAAATAAGGAGGAAATGAAGCGGGGGCGTGGCTGAGCCCCGCGGGAGGAGCTCCTGCATGCGCTTTGGGGCCTCTGCTTCTCAGCAGCCCGGGCACAGGGCCCCACGGGAAGGTGGTGTGAGTGTGAGCCGCTCCCACAGCTCCTGTGCTTGCGTCCTGGGCTGCTGTCCATGCCTGGGAAGGTCGCGGCACCTGTGCGAGCTGGAGCCTTGCAGGAGGAAGGCAGGTCAGGGGGCGCGGCCTGAGGTGCGGTGGCCCCGCCCTGCTTCCTCCCACTTGCTCTCTCCGCCTCCTGACGGCTGCGCTGACCTGCACCCGCCTCCTGCTTCTTCCTCCAGCCACGCCTCCTGCAGCGTGATTCTGCCATAAAGACAGGAATCTCCCTTGGACCACACGCAGACATCTCCCTTTCTGCCTTGGCTTGCTCGTGTCTGAGTTTGTCTCGCAGCCGTGGAAAGAGCGAGCGCAAGAAAGACAGAGAAAGCTTTTCTTCCTTAAGGCAGAAACTTGGCTTCGGGCAGCAGCACCATAACCGAGGTGCGTGGACCACCACGGTCTCCATGGAAACACATCCCATGTGGCCAGAGGTGTCCTGAGGCAGACCTGAAACAGGACAATTTGCAGGCCACGAGTATGATTTTTTCTTAATTGGCCCAGCAGTTGCTGTGTCTTCGTCAATGAAGCCCTCAGGAATATTCAGTGCTGTGCCAGCGGCTTTCTAAAGCTCAGGGGAACTTGCGGCACCTTAACCACGTGACGGTTGACAGCGTAGAAACTGCTCCCCGTGGAGCGGCTGGCTGGTCTACCTGCAGGTCTCTCACTGCACGTAAAAAGGCCGTTTTGGTCTTTTTCTTCACACCTCATTCGTTTACATTTTTAGCAACAGATGAAAACTAGGGTTTGGGTAACTGTGTGATTAAAACAAGCAGAAGGAAGAGGGGTGTCGGGGTGCAGCAGAGCCAGGCTTATCCACATAGTGGTCTGGGGTGAACGAAGTGACGTCAGGCTTCCTGGCGATTCTGATGATTGCCAAGCAGAGAAGAGGGCAGGAACCCTCTGTCCAGAGAGATCGCGCCGTCACACCCTCCCTCCAGCAGTCCCAGGGGAGCACCTTCGGGGGGGCACCCCCACACTGCACTGAATATCTCCTGTGTGTGGGCACGTGACTTGCTCCAGCCTCCGTCCCCACTGTGTGGCCCTCAGCCGCCTGGAGGAGACTCTGCCCCGCCTCCTTCTGCACAACCACCGCACGTCACGACGCACACACACCACCTCATCCCCGTTCCCAGCCTCTCCCCACCAATCCACAGCTCCCACACGTCATGCCCGTGGTCTGGGCCGCGTGGACGGAATTCTGCGTCACTTCATGCTCGGCGCTGCTCCTGAGGTCGTCTGCGTGCACGTGTGCTGGTTCTGAACGCTCCAAACACGAACACAGCGGCCTGGCTGTGGCCCTGCGCGTAGCTGCTGCTCTGAGCCAAGCCTTGCCCTGGAGGAGAGGGGGGCTGGGGGACTCCTAAAACTCAGCGAAGGCCGGGGTGCTCAGGAGTTACGGCCTTTGCCTCGCAAGCGAAAGGACGTGTGTTTGCTCCCTGAAGCCCATGCAGATGTCAGGGGACAGGGGCTGCCTGAACCTCCTGTCCTGGATGTGGAGCCTGGAAGAGCAGTGAGGATGATTCTGCATGTTGCTCTGGGCTCCACAGCCACAGACACACTCAAGTTACTCTGCACTCATGTCTCACACACAATCACAGCAGGTACGCGCAACACACACATGTATACCCTGCACACGTGCGCACACACATACACGTGCAGACACACACCCACACACACACACGTGCACACACATACACACATGCAAACAGACCTTAGAGGCTCAGGGAATTAGAGACTCCCAAGTCCCTTCCTCTGGTTGTATTGACAATAGTCCACTGCTGGGAAGGAAGAGACTGGTAGAGTCCCCCATGCTGGGGGGGGTTTGGATGGTACAATTCTGAGCCACCCATGCTCTGTAAGTAACCCCCATAAACTCACTGGTTCATGAAGCAGGCTTGGCAGAATCATTTCTTTGGTCGGTCACTGATTGCCCACTTGGGATCAAGAGATGTTTGATCACGTGTCCCTCAGAAAGTCCCCCCAGCAGGACATTTTGTTGTGGCCGAGTGAGCAAGAATCTCGCCCCATGAGTGGACGAGTGCTGGCCACGTGTGCCTGGGGAGAGACGGCGGCCACAGCAGGAAAGCACGAGCCGAACCTGCAAACTTTAATTCACGTGTGCGGGTGGCCGGGCCTCTCCGTCCATCAGTGAAGTAGCTTCTCCAGGAAGAGAACCAAGAGGATGCAGGCGGGGGGTCTGGCTCGGGCCCCGTTTCTGATGGCAGATTTGCAGTGTATACTTTCATTGGTGATGGGGAAGCCCATGTAAGTTGTCGCCGCCTCTTCGCACAGGCTCATGGGTACGCACTTCTTCATTTCAATGGTCATGTTGCTGACACCTGCAAGAAACCAGAACCACACTCTCCTCTGGCCCCGAGGGACTGGGCTGTCGCAGGCCCGGGCCAACACTCTCCTGGGTTCACCCCTCAGGCAGCACGGCCGTGGGCTAGGACACCGTCTTCCAAATCCCGGTGTCCCCACAGGCCCTCATCAGCCGTGGGGGCTGGGCTGCCCCCCAGTGCTCCGGAGTCCCCAGTTCCCAGTCCCTGGCGGCACCACATGTGGTTTGACGGGCAATGGTGGCAAAGGTGGTGGGAACCCGGCGTGTGCTGGGGACACTCTGGATGCCTCTGACCCCGGACGAAGCCCCTTCTTACAGCTAAAAATGTTAAGGACGTGGACTGAGCCACCAACAGTCAGGTTGGCGAGACAGCTCACCCAGGTCAGGCGCTGCTCACACACCTGGAGACCCGAGGTCGATCCCCAGAAGCCCATGTGGTGGAAGGAAGAACTGACTGCTGAAAGTTGTCCGGGGCCACCAGGGGGAGGAGAGAGGAGAGAGATTCGAGCTCTGAAGACATGTCCTGGGTGTGAGCCTGTCATTCAAGGTCACGAGACCCTCACAAGCCATGCCGTGCACCATTACCGATTTGCTTTAATTAATTTAGAATTCTCTCTCTCTCTCTCTCTCTCTCTCTCTCTCTCTCCCTCTTCCTTTCTGTCTCCTTCTCTCCCTTCTTCCCTTCTTCTCTCTCTCCTTCCCTGTCTCTTTCTCCAGGATCTCACTGTATAGCCCAGGCTATCCTCAGGAGAGCGGGACTCAGGCGTGACCCAGCAGATCTGGCTGCACGGGGTCTCCTTAAAGCAAATTAAATGATGCTTAGATATAGGTGTCTATTTCACATCTGGGGGGGGGGTAGCTCTGGGCACATCTGTGAAGAAGTAGTGGTGGTGCCGGAGCAGGTGTGTGGGAGATTGTCTGGTTGATGTGGGGGGTCCAGACCGTGGTGGGTGGAGCCATTCCCTGGGGAGGTGGGAAAGTTGGAGGGAGCTGGGTCGCTAGAGGTTGGTATTCTTCAGAACACCTGGGCAGATGCGCAGTCTCCAGCGGAGGAGATTTGCCTTTTTGTCTTTCAGCAAGTCCTGTGGAAATCGTGGTCAGCACCCTTGGTTCCTGAGGCCGGAATGAACTGTGCTGCCAAGCTGGGCTATGAAACAGAATCCTAAGCAAAAACAGAACCCCTTGTTCCCTTAAGTTGTCGGGTCCTGAATTTATCAGCAACACGCAGATATAGTGCAGCAGTGTCTTGAAAAAGTTTAGTCACTGTCTCTTTGCAGACGTTGACAGCTAAAAAGCAGAAAAACCAGAAAGAGGAGGAGGGAAAAAGAGAAGGAGAGATGTTGCAGTCGCCTGCATGGTTGCTGATAAAATCACCACCAAATGGCTTAAGTGAACCAGGGGTCTTAGTCTCCCTTATCTTATCTGGTTCCCGCTCTTAGTCCAGCTTGGCAGGAGAGCCCACACCACCAGCAGGGCCAAGGGAACTGGTCACACCATCTCCACGGAATGTCCAAGAGGAACACTCCTCCCTTGCCAGATCAGAATGTCTGGCCAAGTGTACACAAGGATGCCGACTTCCTCCACTAACTCTGTATTTTAGTCTCCTGTGCAGGACCTAGTCCTACCCACCATGGGCTGGGTCTTCCCCACCAACGAGACAATCTCCTGCAGGTTTTCTCCAGGCTTAAGTCAGCTACTAATTCTCCACAAATGTGCCCAGAGGTCCACCGTCCACCGTCAAGTGGACACCTGTATCACTATGGTGGGAGAGCGGAGGGCAAGGGAGGGGAGGGGAGGGGAGAGGGAGCGAAGTTGTTTGCATTCAGAGACAATCAAAGTTCAGAGCTGGATGCTCCATTCATCGTCCTTGAGGCTGGCAGATGTTCAGAGCAGATGCTGAACAAACCCAGGAGCACAGTGAGAACAGCTGGACGGGTCTGCAGTGCCAGCAAGGACACTGCTGAGTCACTGCCAGAGATTTGGGAAGAGCGGGTCTCAGCTGTACCTGGAATGCACCCAGGGAGCGATGCCCATCGCTGCCCCCTATGCCGCGCCCCACGAGCTCAGCACCAGGTGGAGATACCTGTGTCCACGATACCCCACAGCTCCACGCATTTGATCCTGTCTGCGGCACAGAACTTGAGCTTTGCGTTGCATGTCCGGCCCTTCACAGCGAAGCACGTGGGGCACCTGAAGCCACTGGACTTGAATTCCTTCACTTCCTTCTCCACCAGGTCGCTTAAGTTGATCTCCCAGGAGACTGTTGGGGGAAATAGAGCAGACAGGACACAGGCTGGCTTCCTGCTGCCCTCCTGCCTCCTTCCCTCCCCCTCCACTCTGCCTCTCCCCTTTCCCTCTTGCCCCTGCCCTCCCCTTCCTTTCTCTTCCCCCCTCCCCTTCCCTCTTTCCTTTCTTATCTAACATGCTGTGGCACCCTGTGGAGCACACTTTCTGATAATAAAGACAGCTAGACAGGAAAGCCCAGGTGAGTGAGATGATAAATGTGGCCCAGAGAAACAAGGCAGGCTGGGAAATTCATGTGGGGTCGCAGCATGTGACCATCAGGGGGGCTCCTGGCCAAGGAGGCATTTTTGTGAGTGGAAACTAGGAGAAGCTAATGGGCAAGCACTGGTGGAGACATAGGATGCTCCCCGCAGGACCCCATCAAATGACAGAGAGTCCTTCCCACCCTCCCATGCCCTCCCCACCTCTACTCAAGGCCACTCATGGCTCTATGCACACGCTTGTATCTGCAAACCATGCACCTGCACACACACACACACTGCACATACGTGCACACACACACACACTGCACATACGTGCACACACACACACACCTACACACACATACTGCACATACATGTACACATGCACACCTGCACGCAATACTGCACATACATGCACGTGCACATGCACACACATACTGCACATACATGAACCTATACACAGTGCACACACATGCACCTGCACACCTGCACACATACATATTGCACATACATGTGCCTGCATACATACACACATACTACTCACATGTACCTGCATACATGCACGCACACATATACTTGCGTATACATGCAACTGTGCACTCACAGGCACCTGCGCGTGTGCACCAAACGAAACATTATCGCTACTTACTTTTAGGCGTAATTTGGTAACATGAACTCAGACTGTACTGCACCCAGGTTCTTCAATGTCGCCTCTCCTAGGTATTTCCCACACATGAAACACGTTTCTATCAGCTGATTTACAGCAGCTTTTTTTGTCATAAGTGATTGGCAATGATTTCAGCAAGCTCAGGGAGGAGGCATGTGGCTTATCAGTGTGACAGGACCAAGCCGAAGATAACATGTGGCCTCCACTTGCTCCTGCATGAGAAGGTCTTGGAGACACACTTTGGGGTGGGAAATACCAGAATGTGGGCTGTAAAATTCTGGCACAGAAGAAAAGTGCAGCCATTCATTTGTAGCAGTGTGGATACATTTGTAAATGTGTTGATATGCTTGCAAATGTATAGATACATTTGTAGCAGTGTAGATGCATTTGTAAATGTGTTCATATGCTTGCAAATGTATAGATACATTTGTAGCAGTGTAGATGCATTTGTAAATGTGTTCATATGCTTGCAAATGTATAGATACATTTGTAGCAGTGTGGATACATTTGTAAATGTGTTCATATGCTTGCAAATGTATAGATACATTTGTAGCAGTGTAGATGCATTTGTAACAGTGTGGCTATATTTGTAAGAATGTGGATAGCTCTGCATTTGGATACCTGTGTAAGTATGAACATATGTGTGTGGACTGTGTGCAAGTATGCATGGGAATACATGTCTAAATGTATGAATATTTAAGTTCATGGATACATTTATAAACGTGGATATGTGTGTAAATGTATGGTCATATGGATACATACATACGCATTTGAATACATGCATAAGTATATGGATGCAGCATAAGTCTGTGAGCACATATGTATGCATGTGGATACATGAATAACTGTGGATACATGTGGATTCATGAGGATCCATGTATAGGTGTGTGGATACATGTGTATGCACTGTGGATTCACGTATGAGCATGTGGATACATGTGAATGCATGTGTATCTATGTATAAGTGCATGGATGCATGTGCATGCATCAGGGACATGTCTAAGTGTGTGAATGCATGTACAAGTGCATGGATGCATGTGCATGTATGCAGAGACATGTCTGTGTGAGTACGTGTGTGCATGTATAAGTGCATGGGCGTGTGTGCATGCATGTTTGTGAATGCATGTTTACGCATGTGTATACATGCATAATGTGAGATGTAAAGAGGCTGGTGACTGCTGCGTCAGCTGGAGTGGGCACCTTGCCTGGAACTGCTTATTGTTAAAGCCGCAAGCTAAATGCAAATGAAAACAGAACAAGACAGGAAGGGAGGGGAGACCTTTGCTTTCACGATCAGCAAAGACCATAGAGAACATTCCAGCCCAGGGCTCCACAAACTGCAAGCACAAGCAGCACTGTGGTGGGGACACGCAGTCACCTGTCGCTTTGCCCCCCCCCCCAGAAGCCGCCATGTGCCTCCAGCACTGCAGACGGAGAGGGGCTTCCAGCACCCAGCGCAATGAAGGAAGAAGGGGACTGAATCTCATTTCCAGAAGCCTTTACTTAGGACTCCAGAGAGGAGGAAAGAACTTAAGCAGGGCTGGGCTGGGTGCAGAATTTCAGAGAGTCATTTAATGGCTGCCATTGGTCCAAAGCATCAAAGCTCAGACGGGGCCAAAGGTAAGGAGAGGAGGGAAGGCCCATCAGCCTGCCGCCATGAGGGGACACTCGCGGGCACAGACATATACATTGTCTTGGACCTTCCCTGGCAGGCGATCTGGGCTCAGGACAGTCTCGCCACCGGGAGCCGCGTCCCCATCGTGTACAGCATTTCCCTCCTCTTCTTCCTAACGCACCATCATCTCGAGAAAGCAAGCGAAAGGCCGTTCTTGGAAGAGAGTTTTGTGAGTGGTGGCCATGGTGGCCAGTGCAGACTCCTGCCAACTCCAAGGGCTGAAACCAAAGCCTTAATTTTGTGCATTCCAGACAAACCTTCAACATCCAACGCAGAGCGAGCACTGTGCATGCCAGACGAGCACTCAACATCCAAGCCAGAGCACTGTGCATGTCAGGCGAGCACTCAACATCCATCCCAGGGCACTGTGCATGCCAGGCGAGCACTCAACATCCAAGCCGGAGCACTGTGCATGCCTGGCGAGCACTCAACATCCATCCCAGGGCACTGTGCATGCCAGGCGAGCACTCAACATCCAAGCAGGAGCACTGTGCATGCCAGGCGAGCACTCAACATCCAAGCCGGAGCACTGTGCATGCCAGGCGAGCACTCAACATCCAAGCCGGAGCACTGTGCATGTCAGACAAGCACTCAACATCCAAGCAGGAGCACTGTGCATGCCAGACGAGCACTCAACATCCAAGCAGGAGCACTGTGCATGCCAGGCGAGCACTCAACATCCAAGCCAGAGCACTGTGCATGCCAGGCGAGCACTCAACATCCAACTCAGAGCACTGTGCATGCCAGGCGAGCACTCAACATCCAAGCAGGAGCACTGTGCATGCCAGGCGAGCACTCAACATCCATCCCAGAGCACTGTGCATGCCAGGCGAGCACTCAACATCCATCCCAGGGCACTGTGCATGCCAGGCGAGCACTCAACATCCAAGCCAGAGCACTGTGCATGCCATGAGAGCACTCAACATCCAACTCAGAGCACTGTGCATGCCAGGCGAGCACTCAACATCCAAGGAGGAGCACTGTGCATGCCAGGCGAGCACTCAACATCCAAGCTGGAGCACTGTGCATGCCAGGCGAGCACTCAACATCCAAGCTGGAGCACTGTGCATGCCAGGCGAGCACTCAACATCCAAGCAGGAGCACTGTGCATGCCAGGCGAGCACTCAACATCCAAGCAGGAGCACTGTGCATGCCTGGCGAGCACTCAACATCCAAGCCAGAGCACTGTGCATGCCTGGCGAGCACTCAACATCCAAGCCAGAGCACTGTGCATGCCAGGCGAGCACTCAACATCCAAGCAGGAGCACTGTGCATGCCAGGCGAGCACTCAACATCCAAGCCAGAGCACTGTGCATGCCAGGCGAGCACTCAACATCCAAGCCAGAGCACTGTGCATGCCAGGCGAGCACTCAACATCCATCCCAGAGCACTGTGCATGCCAGACGAGCACTCAACATCCAAGCAGGAGCACTGTGCATGCCTGGCAAGCACTCAACATCCAAGCAGGAGCACTGTGCATGCCAGGCGAGCACTCAACATCCAAGCTGGAGCACTGTGCATGCCAGGCGAGCACTCAACATCCAAGCAGGAGCACTGTGCATGCCAGGCGAGCACTCAACATCCAAGCCGGAGCACTGTGCATGCCAGGCGAGCACTCAACATCCAAGGAGGAGCACTGTGCATGCCAGGCGAGCACTCAACATCCAAGCCGGAGCACTGTGCATGCCAGGCGAGCACTCAACATCCATCCCGGAGCACTGTGCATGCCAGGCGAGCACTCAACATCCATCCCAGGGCACTGTGCATGCCAGGCGAGCACTCAACATCCAAGCCAGAGCACTGTGCATGCCAGGCGAGCACTCAACATCCATCCCAGGGCACTGTGCATGCCAGGCGAGCACTCAACATCCAAGCAGGAGCACTGTGCATGCCAGACGAGCACTCAACATCCAAGCTGGAGCACTGTGCATGCCAGGCGAGCACTCAACATCCAAGCTGGAGCACTGTGCATGCCAGGCGAGCACTCAACATCCAAGCCAGAGCACTGTGCATGCCAGATGAGCACTCAACATCCAAGCCGGAGCACTGTGCATGCCAGGCGAGCACTCAACATCCATCCCAGGGCACTGTGCATGCCAGGCGAGCACTCAACATCCAAGCCGGAGCACTGTGCATGTCAGACAAGCACTCAACATCCAAGCAGGAGCACTGTGCATGCCAGACAAGCACTCAACATCCAAGCCGGAGCACTGTGCATGCCAGGCGAGCACTCAACATCCATCCCAGAGCACTGTGCATGCCAGACAAGCACTCAACATCCAAGCTGGAGCACTGTGCATGCCAGGCGAGCACTCAACATCCAAGCTGGAGCACTGTGCATGCCAGGCGAGCACTCAACATCCAAGCCAGAGCACTGTGCATGCCAGACAAGCACTCAACATCCAAGCAGGAGCACTGTGCATGCCAGGCGAGCACTCTTCCACCAAGCTGCATTCCTGGTCAAAAGAACCTTAGTTCTGAAAAAAGCAGACACCAGGCAGCTGAGCTCAGCTGCTCCAGGGAGCTTGGGCGGTCAGCATGACGGTGAAGTGCTGGAGGACCCTCGGACTCTGCACCCACAGGACTAGTGAGTAGACAGTAGGGCGTTGAGAACAAAAACCATAGCTCCTCCCTCACTGCGTGGGTCACAGAGGGCCGGACAGGAGGACTAAACGAAGTGTTGATGGGTTGATGCTCTGGAATGGAGGGGACATGGGTGCTGCGCGAGGCAGACGGGGCGACAGGCGGAAGTGTGGGACCCCAGGCTGGAATGTGCACATTCAGGAGCCGTCTCAGGAAGCGGGGCGGCGCAGACACGTAAGCGGGAAGCGACGGGCTGGGTGTGCAGAACCTGAGGGCCGCGCTCACCCGTAAAGAAGGGAAGGAAGAGGAGGCTGCAGACCCACAGGAGGCTGCTGGGAGCCGCAGGGTGCATGGCCCAAGCTGTTAGTTCCTGGCTCTGTGGACGAGAGGATACGATCAAACTCACGCCCAGGCCACCCTGGCTCACGCCCTCCCGCGGGGGCGGGCCTTGGCGACCAATCTGAAGTTCTTCACATCCCAGAGGGTGGACCCAAAGCCTTAGGTTTCCAAAGGGACACGCAGGCTGGTTGGGCTCAGGGGCTGGGTGGACCATGATGACGGCCTGGCTCCGGGAAGCCCCCTCAGCCCGCTGGGGCCCCAGAGACAAAGCTGACATCCCGTGGGCCCACCCACTTCTTTCCATAGGGCAAGGTGGGCAGGAAGGAGAGATGGAGCCGGGCCGGGTCCACAGGAGGGGCTGCTTAGCGAGGGCAGGGGTGAGGACCGGTAGGTACCCGGCTGGTAGCCCAGCAGCCGCTCTTCCGGGAGTAGGCCACAATGCATTGCGCTGGCCAGCAGGGCGGGGCCGCCTCCTGGGTCCACTTGGCTTGTCTCCATTGGTGCTCACCGCAGATTGGCCCCACCTTCTTGGAGCCCTGACCAATGAGATTCCAGAGCTTCGAGCAAGTACCCACGTGACCAGAGGTCACCTGGTGAGTGATGTCTTTAGTTCTGAGAATTACAAGACCTGGGCTGCTGCTGCGCTTGGGCCCCTCCGCCCCCATTTTGCAGCCTATCACTGTGGCTCGCTGCCCCCCTATGCTGCCCCCCTGTGCACTCAGTTCTCAGACGCCTAGTTCTTCCTCTGACCCCCATCCCAGCCTCCACCGGAGAGCTAAGCCTGGAGACTGGCATTTGAGAGCCCCAAGCCTTGCTTGACCCTAGCATCCGGCCTAGCAACGCACCTTGGCTATGAAGGTCGTTAGTGTGTGTTGCTTGAATAGAGGATCCCTAAGGTGTTGGAATCCTTGCTCACTTACTGTCGCTCTAAGGCTTTCCTTTTCCAGCAACTGCAAAAACCCCATATTCTTATTTGAAAGCAGCCAGTCATGAATAAACAGACAAAGGGAAGGGGATACACATGCAAAACGGAACATTATCCGGCCTTAAAAAAGGAGGAAGTCTTGTAGAATACCAGGAGGGAGAACCTTAGGGATGGTAGGTAGGCGAACTATGCAAGTCAGGTAACGCAGACATTCCACCACACCTTCACATCAGCCCCCCAAGTAAACAAAGAAACTGCTGGAAGGCGCAGGGCGGGAGCCACCAGGCAGAGGTGGAAAGCGAACTTGTTCAATGCAGTGCATCCACGTGGCTGGATGGCCGGTTCTGTGGACGGCGCGTTTCACTAGCAGAGTGATAATCACGCCTTCAGCGAGCAACGCCTTTGCAGCAGGGCCTTCAGATCTGTGTGGCAGATTTTCCACCTAAAGGGCCACTGTCTTTGTTTCATATTTTCCATTTATATAAATAATTAAACAATTTAAGGGAACAAGTTTTTTTTTGTACTAAAGTATACTTTATTAGCAGGTAAGAAAATTGTCCAGTCATAAAATAATGTTGAAATGGTATTCGACTGAATATTGCACTAATTTGTAATTTTATTTTACTTTATTTTAACGACCCTTAGCCAGGGGCTTGCCAACCCCCCGCCCAGAATGAAGCAATCAAGAGAGAGCCACAGTGTATTTGCTTAATATTTGCTTCTCGTTTGCTAAGTCCCTAGCGTGAGCCACGCTCTTGAGCAATTCTCTGGGTGGACGCGTCCTTCCTTGTTACTCCCCATCCATTATGGCTGGAGAATTATGGGGCCCAGGACACGGGCCACCTCTTACCCACCACGAGAATGGAGGGAGTGAAGACCATTGCTTATCTTCTGACTTGCCAGTTACACTGAGCTAGCTCTTTCCATCTGCAGCACCTGCGCAGGGCATGGTCCTGCTCGCTGTGGGCTTCCCATCGCGTGCAGAATGAAGACAGCCTCACATAAGCTTGCTGGAAGCCTGACTTAACTATGTCATTCCTCATAGATGTGCCCACAGGCTTAGTTCTCAAGTATGCTGGTAACTCAGACTGACACGGTCACATCCGGTCCGTCATGAGATGCGTTGACCAGGCTCTTCTACATGAGGTGCGTACTGATACAACGCTTAGAGTGCTGCAGTATGTGGAGGCCTGGCCCTAAATGTGAGTCTACACCCCGATCCCCAGAACCTACGAGCATTATCATATATGGCAAAATGTGACTAAGTTAGGAATTTTGAAAGGGAAATCGATCCCGCTTGCCCAGGTGGGCTGTGTGTGCCGTGACATGACTCCTGCTAAGACAGACCCAGAAGAAGATTAGAGACAGAGAACATACACCTTGGAGACAGAGATGGGCTAGAAGAAGCAGGGCAGGTGGAGAATGGTGGTGAGGGGTGTGTGTGTGATGTCACAGCTTCATCCTGTTCTGGGGTAGCCTCGGAGAAGGAAGAAGACCCTGGCACATAAATGCTCACAGCGGGGTCATTCGCAGCATGCAGGAACGTCTGTGCGTCGACGACCGGACGACCGGACAGCGACACGTTCCCAGTGTGTCCTTCAGTCACAGAAAGGTTTTCTGAGCATGGTGATGGCTTTACAGCGTCAACATGCTAAACTCTCGACAAAGGTGCACTTCAAGTGGACCAAACAGCATCCAATGACGACTCAATAAAATCATTACTATAAAAAATTTTAAAAAGAGGGGCTAGAGAGGTGGCTCAGGGGTTAAGCCTCCGCCTTGCAGGCGGAAGGTCCTGAGTTCGGATCCTAGACCCCACGTATAGACACCGGGCGGAAGCCTGTGAATCCCGGGGCAGAGTAAACAAGGAGGAGGTGGAGGCGTCCATGGTGGTTCCCGAATTCGCCCGTGGTTCCACACACACATACATACACACACGCGCACACGCATATACACACAATTGAATAAATAATAATAATATAAAAAATTTTAAAAAATGACGTGATATGTGTTTTCTTAAGTGGCTCTCAGGTCTCCCAGGGGCGAGTTGTGTTTCACGTGGGGATGGGATCTTCACAACAGTTGACCTTTCGAGCCCTGTGTGCCCAGGATGGGCCTCGGGGGGTGATGTGTGCAAGTGTGTAATGTGCCCCCCTAGGCTCGTGTGTTGGAACATTGGGTGCCGAGGCAGTGCCAGCGTTTGGGAGCGTTGTGGAGCCTCAAGCAGGTGGAGCCATCGTGGAGTGGAGGGCACCCTCACTTCCCATTCTGTCTTTTTCCCCAGTGTGACTTCAGGGTGAGCCAGTCTCTCGCTCCTGTGGCCAAGCCTCTCCCGCCGAGGCGCACGGGATCCCGGGAACTGAAAGACAAGATACTTCCTGCTTGAGGTTGCTCGGGTCCGAGCGCTGCGCGGCAGCAGCAGAAGAGCAGCTGGAACCGGTCAGCATAACGGTTTCTTCCTGCTACGCGGGAGATGGCTCTGTCCTTGTCACTTCTGTGTGGTGGAAGGCTGTCAAGATTGAGTCCTTGCGAATAGCAGGAGTGGCTTAATAATTGTCCCAAAGCTGCAGGACCGGTTCCTTAGTGTGTGCGTGTGTGTGTGCGTGCACGCGTGTGTGTGCGTGTGCGCGCGTGTGTGTGCGTGTGCGCGCGTGTGTGTGCGTGTGCGTGCATGTGTGTGCGTGTGTGTGCGTGTGTGTGTGTACTAGAGTGCACTTGAGTATGTGCCTGTGGAGGCCCAAGGGTTGCATCGGGAGTCATGCTGGATTGCTTTCTCCTTTTTGCTTGGCTCTGGGGTTTTCCTGGCTCTGCCTTCCATTTCCACCCGGCATTCCTCTGTGAAATCTGGGGACCTGAACGCAGGTCCTTTCGTGTGCAAGGCAAAGGCTTTGACCACTGAGCCATTTCTCCAGACCCCGCTTTGAATTTTTTTAATTTAGCCTCTGTTTACCCTTTAGGGTCTCATGCAGGCAGACAATGAATTAATGTCATTTCCACCCACGGGATCCTGAAGTCGCTGACACAGAGGCGTCTCCCTGCCCTCCGCCTCCACGCAAAGCCGGGGCGCGCGTCTCCGGTATTCGTCCGGGTCTCAGCCGCTCCGGGGGGCGCCACACTTCCCGGCCACCTTCTTCATTGCTCCCATCACCTCCTTGTTCCTGAGGCTGTAGATGACGGGGTTCAGCATGGGGGTGAGGACCGTGTAGAACACAGACACCACGTCGTCCTGGCCGGCCGAGTGGTAGGAGGCGGGCAGCATGTAGGTGTAGACCAGCGGCCCGTAGAAGAGGTTGACCACGGTCAGGTGGGAGGAGCAGGTGGCCAGCGCCTTCCGCCGCCCCTCCACGGAGCGCATGCGGAGCACGGCCCCCAGGATGAGGGCGTAGGAGGCGGTGATGAAGGTGATGGGCGCCAGCAGGACCACCACGCCCGTCACGAAGAGCACCTGCTCATAGGCCCGCGTGTCGGCACAGGCCAGGGTCAGCAGGGACGGCACCTCGCAGAAGAAGTGGGGGATCTCCCGCGAGCCGCAATAAGGGAAGCCCAGGGTCAGCGAGGTTTGGACGGAGGCGTTGAGGGACCCTCCCAACCAGGAGGCCGCGACCATGAGCAGGCAGACGCGGCGGCTCATGAGCACCGGGTAACGCAGGGGGTCACAGATGGCCACGTAGCGGTCGTAAGCCATGAGGGCCAGTAGCAGACACTCCGCAGCCCCCAGGAACATGAAGAAGAACATCTGCGCCCCGCAGCCCCCGAAAGAGATGCTGGTCCACCCGAAGAGGAAGGCGGCTATCATCTTGGGGACCGTGACGGACGTGAAGAAGATGTCCAGGAAGGACAGCTGGCTGAGGAGGAAGTACATGGGCGTGTGCAGCCGGGCGTCCGACCAGATCAGAAGCACCATGGCGGCGTTGCCGGCCACGGCCAGGACGTACACCAGCGCCACCATGCTGAAGAGGAACAGGTGCGCCGGGCTCCCGTTGAAAAGGCTGGTGAGGACAAAGCCGGCCGTGGACGAGACGTTCCAGGGCCCTCTGCCCGCCTCCCGCTGCGCCTCCCTGGGGGCAGAAAGAACCAGCCCAGAAGAACACAGCGGATGAGCAGTTGAGGACCATGCCCCATGTCGGCCGTGGTCCCCCGCAGGGATTGCTCTGCCCAAACAGAACACCTGATGCCCCCTCCCGCTCACCCTAAGGCTCAGGGAGCACACAGGAGAGGAGGCGGGGAGAGCACAAGACCTGGAGGTGACGAGGGGCACGAGGGGGCTCTCCCCGTCAATCAATCTCTTGCAGGCCTGCTCAGGGCTTCACTCAACCATCAGATCTTTATGAACGTCCCCAGAACTCCAACCCTCAACCATGGAGGTGACGCTGTGTCTAACTGAGTGTGACCCAGGGGGTTGTGCGAGTTCAGCAGGAAGGTGGATCTCCACCATGGCAGGCACAGCGGTCCACGCATCAGCGTTCCTGCTTCTCTGCAGCGTGCTCCAGCGCTTCCTGCCCGTCAGCCCGTTTCCCTTCTGCTTGTTTGATCTCCTGCACGTGGGGTTCTTAGCTGCACAGCGTGACTCCCCCACGGCAGCCCCCCGAGACTATGGACTTTGCCCTCTACAGTTTCCCTCCACAGAATGCAGGCCGCGGGCTGCTGGTCACGCTGGTGGGGGCTCCAGGAAGGCGCGTGGACACATGGGAGAGGTACACGCTGACTCTCAAAACATGACCACTTTGTCTCCACCCTGTCATGGCCATTGGAATTCAGCGTCCCCGCTGGGGATCAGGACACCGTTGACTGACCCAGGAACACTTCCTCCAGTGCTTTGGTGCTTCAGGGACCTCAGAACTGGTGCACACGGGAGCCCTGTGGTGCGTGCAGTGTGTGCGTGTGTGTGCGTGTGTGTGTCTGCACATGAGCGTTGTGGTGCGTGCAGTGTGTGCCCACCTGAGCGTGTGTGTGTGTTGTGGTGCGTGCAGTGTGTGCCCACCTGAGCGTGTGTGTGTGTGTTGTGTTGTGTGCAGTGTGTGCCCACCTGAGCGTGTGTGTGTGTTGTGGTGCGTGCAGTGTGTGCCCACCTGAGTGTGTGTGTGTGTGTTGTGGTGCATGCACTGTGTGCCCACCTGAGTGTGTGTGTGTGTGTTGTGGTGCGTGCAGTGTGTGCCCACCTGAGTGTGTGTGTGTGTGTTGTGGTGCGTGCAGTGTGTGCCTACCTGAGTGTGTGTGTGTGTGTTGTGGTGCGTGCAGTGTGTGCCTACCTGAGTGTGTGTGTGTGTGTTGTGGTGCGTGCAGTGTGTGCTACCTGAGCGTGTGTGTGTGTTGTGCGTGCAGTGTGTGCCCACCTGAGCGTGTGTGTGTGTGTGTGTGTTGTGCGTGCAGTGTGTGCCCACCTGAGCGTGTGTGTGTGTTGTGGTGCGTGCAGTGTGTGCCCACCTGAGCGTGTGTGTGTGTGTGTGTTGTGCGTGCAGTGTGTGCCCACCTGAGCGTGTGTGTGTGTGTGTGTTGTGCGTGCAGTGTGTGCCCACCTGAGCGTGTGTGTGTGTTGTGGTGCGTGCAGTGTGTGCCCACCTGAGCGTGTGTGTGTGTACCTGACGTGAACGTGGTGCTTAGCTCAGAATAATTATTCAGACTTGTCTCAAAAAAGGATCCAGCTTCCTACCCTCCCTCTTCCAGCACGGGTAGATCAGAGGTGGCCACGCAGATGCTCAAGAGATTGTGGACACAAACAGCACATCTGGTGTTGTGGACAGTCTCGGCCCTGGTTGGTTGCTCTTAATTCTTGTGGTTTTCTGGGCTGCTTTAAGTGAGCTTTTTTTTTTTTTTTTTTTTTTTTTTTAAATCATCCCATCCCACAGTTGAGCTGTTCTTTCTCTCCTCTCTCTTCTCTTTCTTTCTCTCTCTGTCTCTCTCCACAATTTCATTGTTACAATTGCAGATATATCACTTAAGCAAATGGATAGTGTTATTTTTTTTTCCAGAAAGTTAGAAATTTTTAAAAATGTGGGCCAGTGGAAATTTTCCCATGGGAGCCCTTCCAGCTGCAGATTGCAAGCTGGGGTTACGCCTGCCTCAGCGCCTGCACCTCACGGCCCCTCCACAGCTCACCTGGCGCTAGCCCCGCGCACGCTGTCCATCAGTCTTGCTGTCTCGCTGGCTTGTCTCCTCCTTCCATGTTTTGTTTCCCGAGCGACCCCTGGGAAAAGTCCACGGATGAGGCTGGGGTGTGAAATGCGTCCTTACAGGGCGTCCCTGAAGGCGTCTGCCACAGAGTCACTGCGCCAGGGGCTCTGTTGCAGCTCCCTGGAGCTGGCGCCCACGGCTAGTGTCCCCCACTCACCGAGACCGTGTGTGAGGACCGCATCTCTCTCTGGTTTGGAGCCCACCAACCCGGCTGAGCTTCCTAGAAAGCTCCGGGGGTCCACCTGTCTTTTCTTCACTCACAGATTCTATCACCTGCTCGAAGGTTCTGGAGTTTGAACTCAGGCCCCCGTGCCCAAGGAGACAGCCAGAGGGGCTTTGTCAGGGGTCGGGCAGGTGTGGGGGAGGGGAGGTGGATTCCCCAGCGCTCCGCGGTGGACCTTGGCGCTGGAACTTCTCAGCTCTGTGTTGTTTAGGCGCGAAGGCTACGGCTTCACTTCCAGCCTTCTGTGTCCCGGAGCCACACGCCGGGCACCTTTGCAGGTGAGACGCTCAGGATGGCGAGGCCCAGGGTTCTGGTTCATTCTGCCCGGCAGAAGACATTGTAACTTCTGTCCACAACCTCATGTCTCCAAAGTCAGTACCTCTGTCTCCCAGGCTAAAAAATCTCCCTTTTTAAACACGTCAGCTAGCAGACCTAGTTTTTTCCCTTGCCACAGAGCTCGTAACCTGGATGGAGCATCTAGAGAGAAAAGGAGACTCCTCAAGAAGCTGGGGGTGCTTGCCAGGCCCAGAGTTCTCAGACCTTCTGCGCCCCAGATGTGTTTCTGAAGAGAGATTCAGGCTGATGATTGCGGGGGAGGGGGCGCAGGACGCCTGGCAGAGGGGCTGCTTGCTTTGAACAGCAGGAGGGGGCAGAGCTGGGCCTTTGCCCTTGGGATGCCGGGGACGGGACAGTCCTCACCTGGACAGAAGTCTGAGGTCTGGCGCTGGAAGGGACGAGGCGTCCGCAGCTGAAGGTCAGCGATTCTCTCCCACCGGGTCCACGTGCTCTAGTGTTTTCTATGCAGGCAACTCGGTGATTTCGTGAGCCGTCTGCTGGAAAGGAGTCTTCACTAAGGCCAAAACCATCTTAAAGCTCCTGTTTCTAGGGATGCGGGGATTGCTGTGAGCATTCACATGCATGCACACAGACACACATGTACACAGACACGCATGCACACAAACACGCATGCACACAGACACGCATGCACACGGACACACATGCACACACAGATACACATGCACACAGACACGCATGTATACACATGCACACAGACACGCATGCACACACAGACACGCACACACATTCACACAGACACATACGCACACACACGCACACACTCACACTCACGCACACTCACACTCACACCCTCAGCCGCAGTGAAGGGACTTCAGGACTCCTGGTCCCCCAGGCTGTTGCTGAGAATCATATACACACTCACAGGGGCTCTTGGGAACATGCAGACAGATCGACAGAGCAGCATCTTGGTGTCTGGGGAATTCCTCGCCAGTGAGCAATTAGAGATGCGCAGATCTTACCCCCCCTTTCCCTTCCCCTCCTTCCACCTTCTTTCCTTGCTTCCTTTCTTCATCCTTCTTTCTCCCTGCCTCATCCCTCCTTCTCTAAATTGCCTGAAGCTGGCTTCAGTCACAGCTTTTTAAAACATTCCACTTGTTCTAATAAAGTTTTGTTCCTCAAGCTGGAAGAAATTCGAACAGGGAGCCAGCTAGACTTCCTTCACCGCTCTTCTGTGCTAGACACATGGGACCTTATCTCACCTCAACTAGGCCCGTAGGATGGAGGGGCAAGCCCTCGCTGCTTTTAATCACGGAAAAGTAAAAACATAGGAGGTTACCTGCTCAACTCTCGGCAGATCTGGGGTGTGGAGGAAGGTCCGGGTCACCCCAAAGTCTGCCTTGTGGCCAGCATGTCCTCCACCAGCTTGTAAGCACGCTTGGGGATTTAAGTCATCCCACCCCACACAGATGCCCACACGTGACTGACTAGTGGAAAGAACCCATGCTTTGGAGTGAATCAACCAGCTCATAAACTGTATCTTCTGCTCCTTTCACAGTAAGGGTGTTTTATAAACAAGACACGATGAAGAAAACCCATCAAATATCTCATCGCTCGGTCATTCATTCATTCTCGGTCGGTCATTCATTCATTCTCCGGTCAGCTCTTCATTGGTCAGGAAAATATCTGTCGACCACAGAAATGTATGTGCACATTACTGGGTCAAGTTCTAAGTTCTCATATTTTTTCATTTTTTTTTTAAATGTGTGTGATATGAGACAGAATCTCAGAGAGTTCCAGAAAGGGAAAAGGGAAGGCCAAGAAAAAAGTGACAGTCACTCCCACCAAACACAGACCTGCAGCACGGCCTCATGTAGGCTACGGATTGCTTTGGTCCGTTGTTTCCGTAGAGGACCATGATCGTCTCCCTTCTGCAGACCAGGATGCTGAATTCAGAGACTCCAATGCAGTAGGCTTTTTTTTTTTTTTTTTAAGAGTTGTTTGTTCACCTTGATATATAAAGCACTTTACAGTTGAAGGCCAGACCTTGTTTGCTTTGGTGAAATTTTCCCTTTCCTCTGTCTCACCCACTGGTCTTTCTGTCCTTAAGATAGTCACAGTCTGAGCTGGAGGGCTGGTCAGTGGCCAAGCGCTGCCACAAACCTGGCAACCTGACCCCATCCCTGGAGCTTTTAAGGGTGCAAGGAGACAACTGGCTTCCAGAAGTTGTGTTCTGACCTTCACCCATGCGCCACGGCATGCATGTGCACCGCTTGCATGTGTAGCTTCTCCCTTCCAAATAAGTGAACGAATGAATAAACTTAGGGAAGAGAGATCGCTGCAGGTTGTCAACGTTCCGATTTCATAGCGAAGAGGTGACGCTGAGTGAGACGGAGCCGGCCGGCCCGTCTGCACTCATATCTGTGCAGTGTGCTATGTGACGCGAAATGCACCAGTTTTTATTTTATTTTGACTTGTGTTTTCATTCTTTCACACTTTCATACATAGAGGCAATGAACTTGTGCCCTTTCGCCCCTTGCTTCCCAGTGCCTTCCCCTCCCCCTTACGCTTCACACTCTCCTCTTACACTGGTACGCTGGTCTCCCTCTGACTTCCATGTCGTGTGTGTGTGTGTGTGTGTGTGTGTGTGTGTGTGTGTGTGTGGCCCGCTGGGTTTCATCTCTATACCTGTGCAGGCTGGTGCCCGAGTATTTGCTGGGTGTCCTAGTTACGTACAAGTGTCAACTTGACGGTCAAAGGGGCCAAGCTCTGGGCACATCTGTAGATAACTAGTAGCTGAGTTGAGCCCAAAGTGACCATGCAGGAGATCGTGTAGTTGATGGGGAGGGCCAGCCGTGGTGGGTGGGATTAGTTCCCAGGTAGGTGAATGAAACAGAGAGCTATTTGAGGAAGTCGGCACCCCCTGTACACTTGTGCAGACATGGGGGTCTAGCAAGTGAGGATCGTTCCTTGCTCGCTGTTACGCGGATATGGTGCAGCCAGTTCCCTCGGCCCTTTGTGATGGTGCGGGTTCTGGGGAAAGCTGGACTAAGAACTGTAAATGGACAGTCACCAGAGAATAAACTCTTGTTCCTTTGCACAGTCTCGTGATGGTTTCATCAGCAGCCATGAAGGCAAACTGCAACACTGGGGGGGGGGGTGTGGGACTTATCAGTGCATAAGTCATTGAGGAAAGTAGTTCTCCTTCCCCTGTCTGTCATTAACCCTCCATAATCTCCCAGGAGGCATTGCTGCAGTTCCCGGATGCAGCCCTGGGGGATGCAGCCCTGGCGATCCAGAAGACAGTCTGGCAGCCCCCCTCCCCCCACGTTTACGTCCTTACAGCCCCTCCCTCCTTCCACCCTGCGCCCTGAGTCTTGGGGCTGGGGGCCCCAAGATGTTCCACGGAGGTCAAACACTCCACGGCCACTTATTCTCTGCGCTTTGGCCAGCTGTGGCTCTCTGCACCCAGCACCTTCCACGGTCACCTGCTGAGAGTTGCTGTGACGTGTGGGTGTAGTAATAAGTATTTCTATTCACTAGTCATTCTGTCTATAATACCCGTGACACAGGCTGCTCCCCCGAGGAGACAGCAGGAGACCAGAACCTTCCAAAGGTCAATGGAGGCTTTGTGGAGGGTGAGTTGAGGGAGGTTTGCAGAGAGAAGTCCCTTCAGCACCACTCGGAGGTGTCAGCGTATCTGTTCTCTAATTGTGAAGCCAAACCCAAGAGGGCTGAGAGTATCTTCTGTCTCCTGGGATTCTGAAGCTGGAGGGTCCCAGGGACCCACCTTAACAGCCCCTCAGCTGTGCGCTCACAATAACAGGCACTGATTCTCTAGAATCTGCGCTTGTCAGGCGATGCCCCAAGCTCGGCCAGGAGCAGGAGGGGGGCCTGGTGGGAGCCCCGTGGAAAGGAAGCGTCAGCCCTGGGACGTTCTCCAGCCCCAGGGCTTCGAGCTCTCCCCACTCTTCATGCCAAGTCTGGAGAATGAATTCACACAAATAAGCAAAGCTCTCCACTGGGGAGCTCGCAGCTCTAAGTTCTCAATTCCGGAGGGGCCAGATGGAGAAAAACACCTTTTTATTTTCTCACAGATTAGAGCAGAAGTTAAATCCAAATAGACAGACATTTCAAGCTCACTCAGCAACTGATTGAATCAACATAGTCAATTTTATATGATTACAAACGAGTCATACATTAAAAGAGAAAAAGAATACACATCATTCACCATTTCAAAGTTCAAATTTCTTTTGTTGTTTTTTATTCATATAGAACATATTTTTTGACCATTGTGATTATGACACAGTTTTATGTTATGTTTTAACACGCATTATTTTCATGAGATTTTCCTTTTTCCCCCCTATATTTTAAGTGCGTGTCATTTTGCAGGATTAATAGTACGCCAGGAAGCCAAAAAAACGTATGCACCCCTTTCTCTCTAGTAGGTGTCTGGTCTGAATGTGAGTAGCCCCCACAGGCTCGTGTGTTTGTATCCTTAGCTGGTGTTCACATCTGGGAAGGTTGTGGTACCTTCAAGAGCTGGAGCCTTGCTGGAGGAAGGCAGGTCACGGGGCGGCCCTGAGGTGTGGCCCCTTACTCTCCTCTTACTCTCTTCCTCTTACTCTCTCTGCCTCCTGACGGCTGCGGTGACCTGAGCCCGCCCCTGCTCCTGCCTGCACCCGCCCCCTGCTCCCGCCCGCGGCCCCGCCCCCTGCTCCCGCCCGCGGCCCCGCCCCCCGCTCCAGCCCGTGGCCCCGCCCCCTGCTCCCACCCGCGGCCACGCCCCCTGCTCCCGCCCGCGGCCACGCCCCCTGCCCCTGCCCCTGCCCGCGGCCCCGCCCCCCGCTCCAGCCCGCGGCCACGCCCCCTGCCCCTGCTCCTGCCCCTGCCCCGCCCCCTGCTCCGCCCGCGGCCCCGCCCCCTGCGCCTGCCCGCTGCCCCGCCCCCTGCTCCTGCCCGCACCCGCCCCCTGCTCCTGCCCGCACCCGCCCCTGCTCCTGCCCGCACCCGCCCCCTGCTCCTGCCCGCACCCGCCCCCTGCTCCTGCCCGCACCCGCCCCCTGCTTTAAGATCCCCACCATCACGGACTCCAGCCCTGCACTGTGACTGACATGTCAACATGCCCCATAGACCAGCAAGGATCCCAGGAGAGGTTATCGCGCGCAGGTGGAACCTTAAGGGCCAGGATTAGACAGGTGAAGGGGTGTGCCCCTATCAGTGGGTTTGCGAAAGGAGGGGGGTCACTTAATCTGTCACAGAGGCCTGAATCTCCACTAGAGCAGATAATCGGAAGGGACACTGGGGCCCACAGCCATAGACAGGCAGGAGGCGGGAGGGAGTGGGATGGATTGATGAAGGGGGAAGAACGGGAAAGGAAAGGGGGGAAAGGGAGGGGGGGGACAAAGACAACTACTCATTACGTTTGTAAAACTAGAAAAATAAAAAAATTAAAGCATCTTTCAATGTGCATAAAACTACACGAGAGCATGAAGGGATACTGCCAGGAAACATGAGGGGGCAGACTGTGTAGTAAGGATGAAAGGATGCAAAGTCATGAAATTGCCAAATAACAGAAATGAATGAATTAAAAAACAAAGGAAAAAATCTTTTATTTATGAATGAAAAATAGATCATTACACATGCACGTGTTGACGTGGTTGAAAGCAATGCCATAGGAAGATAATTGTCAAATCATTTAGAGAAGGAAAACTGTCAACTCAAATAATTGGGTGGTGAGAATATTTAAAGCTGACTCTAGTGAATGTGAAGTATGGGGTATTAGCTTAGTGATGACATAATCACTAGACGGTGATGTAACACATCTTGAGGAAGAAGTTAGGAGTCTTCCTCCTCATCGCCCCTGGTGCTCCTTGGCCACCCTTGCCCTGAGCTCGGGGGTTGCCATCCACTCTACTTTATAGGGGTTGGCTGTGTTAGAATCGGCACACGTGCGAACATGTCCCGGGCTTCTCCCCGAGCCTGCTGTAACCCATATAACAGGCTCCAATTTTATCCACGTTGTGGCAAATGATTCAAATTCTTTCTCAAGCCCAGTGAACTTACACATAATTCTAGCCTCAGAAAGGTGGAGGCTTGAGATGCGGGAGTCCCGGCCGGTGAGATGGTTCACTGGGCGAGGCGCTGGCTGGCAGACCTGGGTACTTGAGCTCAGTTTCCGGAAGCCCATGTGGTGGAAGGAGAGGAGTGACTTCCAAAAGCTGCCCTCTGACGTGCAGCTGCTCCTCGTGGCAAGTGTCTTCTCCTTCCCCTGCTTCTCTCCCCCGCTCCTCCTCTCTCTCGCTAGAATTAAAATACTTTTAAAAAGAGAGGGTCAGGAGTCCAAGGCCAACGTGCTCTGCAGGAGACCCTGTCTCAGGAAAGTCTGCTGTGCAGAACGTAAGCAAAGTGGAGACACAACATTCAAACTGCGAGGAAATACTTGCAAGCCATTCACCTGCCAAAAGTTTGTGTTCACAATGTATAACAAACTTTTGAATAAACATTGAGCTCTAAGAGGCACGCAGCACGACAGTGCGGCCCCTCATCGCCCTGCGGTTCCTAACTGCCAGTAGCTGTGACTGTGTGCGCGCGTGCGTGTGCGTGTGCGTGTGCTTGTGTGTGTGTGTGTGTGGTGCTAGCGTCTATTTTATCATGAGTCTTTGACCCATCACTTTCTTCAAAGCAGTGAGCACCTCCTTGTTCCTCAGACTGTAGATGAGAGGGTTAAGCAGGGGGGTGAGGATGGTGTTGATCGCGGACAGCACTTCATCCTGCTCTGACGTGTGCACAGAGCGGGGGGTCATGTAGATGACCAGGGCTGGCCCGTAGTAGAGGCTCACCACCGTCAGATGAGAAGAACACGTGGCCAGCGCTTTCCTCCGGCCCTGCCGGGAGTTCATTCGGAGGACAGCGAGGAAGATGAGCAGGTAGGAAGAGACGATGAGTCCCAAGGGAAGGAGGATGAATGCGATGCACAGGACCGACACCACCGTCTCGTACAAGGACGTGTCCTCGCAGGAGAGCTGCAGGACGGCGGGCATCTCACAGAAGAAGTGGCGGATCTCCCTGGGGCCGCAGAACGGGAAGTGCATGGTGTAGACGGTGTTGATGAGGGAATTCAGGGCGCCGCCACCCCAGGACACGAGGGCCATCCACAGACACGTGCCGGGACTCATGATAACCGGGTACCTCAAGGGTTTGCAGACGGCCACGTAGCGGTCATAGGCCATGAGGGTCAAGAGGAGACACTCGCTGCCCCCCAGGGCGAAGAAGAAGAAAATCTGCGTCCCGCAGGCGACTTTCGATATGTCTTTCCTCCCGGAGAAGAAGTTGGTGACCGTCTTCGGGACAGTGGTGGAAATCAAAGCCAGGTCAATGAGCGACAGGTGGCTGAGCAGTGTGTACATGGGGGTGTGCAGGCGAGGGTCCGCCCAGATCAGCAGGACCAGCAGGGCGTTGCCGGTGGAGGCCAGGACGTAGACCAGCAGGACCGCGGTGACGAGGACGCAGCGGTGCCGCAGCTCCGGGAAGAGCCCCAGGAGAAAGAAGTCTGTGGACGTGGCATTCCTCGTGTTCATGTTCTGAACTCCCAGGCTCGAGCTGGACCATGAGGAGGGGATGGTGAGATGTGTGTGGATGAGGCGTGGCTGTCGGACACGCCCCCCTCGCGCATCCGCGTCAGTGCAAAGACAGGAACCTGGGCAAAGACTGAGTGCACGCTGATACAGGGAAGATGTTTAAGTGTACTTGTATGCAATATATGTTTTTATTTTATCATGTATGTGAGAGAGCGAGAGCGAGAGCGAGACAGAGAGAGAGAAAGGGGGGGCACTATGTGTCCCTGTGGAGGCCCAAAGGTGACTTTGGGAATCACCCTGGATGGCTTCTGCCTCTATTTGCTCTGCTCTGCAGTTTCCCAGGCTCCGCCCTCCAGGACCAGTACAGACCACCCCCTTTCTGCCTGGCACTTCTACGTGGGACCCGGAATCTGAACTCGGGACTTTCTGCGTGGGAGGCAGAAGCTTAACCCCTGAGCCACCTCTCTGGCCCCTTGGCATGCAGTATTAACTGGGTGCACAGACGCGAACAGACTAGAGGAGAGCAGCAGGAAGGACGGTGAGATCCTCTAGAGGAACACGAGACATTCCCAGGATCGGGAGACTGCGGCGTCCTAGGAAAGGCGCGCACAGGATTCACGTTCTGCTAGTGCGCTGTAGCTGCGTATGGAATCTCTTGAGATTCTTCAACTGTGAGCAGCTCACCGGGCATGCAGCCTTGCAGTGGGTGCGTCAGAGGAGCAAGAGAGCAGGATGGGGTGGCCAGTAGGGAGAAAGGCGGGGGCAGAGGACCGAGAGTGTGAGCAGGCAGGGCACACGCCCGCGAGGCCCACCCTGGGCATCCCACGGGTGCGAGGTGCTCACCGGTGGAGATGACGCCGTGCGCTACTTTCTTTCTTGGGTCTGGAGACAAGCGGCTGTCACCTATGGAGGGATCATCGTCGTGGTGGATCTGAGCATGGTGGATCGGGTCACAGCTGAGCACCAGATCACCAAACACTGGTTTACCAGCTTGCACGCCGCAGGCTGAACTCTATGGCAACTTTCTTCTTCAGCAAGGGGCACCGATCTTATTCCGTTTCACACCAGAACTTGAAGAACGGTTAGATGAAAATCACTAAGAAAGACAATTCAATAAAATAATTATGCAATCTAAAATGATCTTCTAGGAGGGGTGAGGCCCCAGCTGAGAGTAAGAGAATAAAAGTCGAAGCGCTCACTGCTACTTGCAAAGTGCTCGCCCAGGGAGCGCCATGTTGCGACTGCTTCCCTGGTTACTCTCACCAACGATTTATTTTTCAGCAGCGCATCGGTCCACTTCACTTGCCCAAGGTCAAAGGAGCAACGAGTTTAGGGCCTGACCACCGCAATTCCCTCCGCAGCCTACACACCCCTGCACTTCCTCACCCTGATTGGGGATGAAGTCGGGGTGCACGTATCTGGCAGTGCTGAGGGGCAGGAACCGAGTCAGCCCGTCACCACGCAGCGCGTGGCCGTTTGCATCTGTTCTTGCAGTGCCCGCTCCCTAGCCCAGGTCCCACGGACAGGCAAGGCTGCCAGCCTCGCTCACCAGCGCGCAGAGCCGACGTCCCCACTCGCGTTAGGTTTCCGGGTTCCCCTGAGGAGATTGCAGGTGGATGGAGACGAAGCTCTGGTGAGCAGCCCACAGGGACAGGTCACGCACCGAGAGAACTCACTTGGAAGCCAGCTCATGTCTCCCCATGCAGAGAACACATCTGGGGGACCCGCAAAACAGTCTCTTAAGCTGCTCACCCCAAATCAGTAAAGACCTCAAAAAGCATGGCGTCCTGAAGGCAACGGGGGCCCTGTGGAGGGTCCACAGAAGAGAACAGCCTGATCAGTGCGCTCGGGCCACACGCGCTGGGCTGAGACCCTGCAGGAGGCAGGAGATTTGAGATGAGTGCTGACAGCGCAGCCGCGGTGAAATCAACGCCCCGTTGTTTCCTCCGCTGGGATTCTGTCCCCAGACATCAATTAGCTGTGTTCTCTGATAGCGGCTTGAGTTTATTCTAGATCCCAGACTAATTGCCTAGATAAGTGGGAGGGGAGGATGCTCAAGCATCCTCCTGGGGAATGTCAGGGATGCGCCTTTGAGTGTTGGAGCGTGGCTCTTCTCTTTCAACCCAGACACAGTGGCACTTCTCGTTGGCTGTCGCCGTGGCCACGGTGGGTTAGGAGGTCACGAGAGCCCACACCACCATCACCAGCTGGGGAGCTTCCCGGCCACATCCGCACTATTTTGGTCTCTAAACTTCATTATCTGTATCTCTTCTCTTCGATCTTATTTATCTTTTATAAGAACTGCTGGTTTCGTTACTCGCTTGTGTTGTTCTTCTGCCTTACAGTTCATTCATTTCTGCTTCAGTCTTTATTATTTCTGTCCTTTTGCTGGGTGGGATTCGGTCGCTATTGTTTTTCCAAGAGCCTGAGGTCCGCTGTTAGGTTGTTAAGCGAAACTTCTTGTTACATTACTGTTGCTACTTAGTAATATTATTTTGCATGTGTATGCATGTGGGATGCATGTGTGTTGGAGTGCATGGGTGCATGTATGCTCACATGTGAGTAGCTGTAACTGTGTGTGTGGCTGCACATGCATGCATTGGGGCGTGGGGGGTCTGAGGTTGACACTAAGTGTCTTCTTTGGTCTCTCTTCCCCTCTGTAATTTTGGCAGATCTCTCAGATCCTGAGTGATGGATTGCGGGCAACTCCCTGCCCCGCTGGCTTTTATGTGGGTTCTGGGAAGCAAGTGTCAGTCTTTGTGTGGTGGGGAAAGTGTCTATTCCTCCAGAGGTGTTCCTCCAGCCCCTCTACGCTTTCTTTTTAATGTACGTACTTATTTTCATTTGATCCTTGGATTTCTCCAAAGACCCACTGCACGTTAAAGAGTGTGTTCTTGATTCTTTATGTAATTGCTTAATTTCTTTAGCTACTCTCGTTGCTGACTTTTACTTCATTCTGTGTGATATGTTTTCTTCTGTGGACTGCCTTCAGGACACCATGTTTTTTGAGGCTCTTACTGATTTGGGGTGAGTAGCTTAATAAACTGACAGTTTTGTTGATCGCCCAGATGTGTTCCTTGCATGGGGAGAGAAGAGCTCACTTCCAAGTAAGTTCTCTTGGTGCGTAACCTCATTTCCGTGGCTCCAATATTTCTTCTTGAATTGTTTTGTTTGGATGATGCATCTGTATATAGATGTGAGATGCTGGAGCCACTCACTGTATCTGTAGCTGAACTCTCCTTTCCCCGATACCAGCAGCATTTGCACAATGAAGCTGTGCGATCTGACATTCCGTTCAGCTGCTTTGTGGCTTTCCTTTACTCTTCTGCCTTTGGCTCCAAGTTTGTTCTGTCCGGTTGTAATGAGCAAACCCTGCTTACCTTCTGCTGCCCTGTGGATCATGTTTTCCTCTCTCTCTCCGTGCTACTTTCAGAGGGAAGAACGTTTCTTGCACTCAGCAAAGTGTTGGGTCTTGCTTCCTGATACTATCAGCTTATAACTTTTTTCATTCTTTCAATATTTGACAATTATTATCTACTACATAAAATATTATCATTTAATAAAGCGATTACAGCCTCCAGAATAACAAAATAAAATGTCCTTTAACTGTACATTACAGTTTTCATTGCTTCATTGGGTTCTTCCTATTAATCTAAATCGCAAGTATATATACACTTACACCAGTCTTTGTAGGCGAACTGTAGAAATCCCAGATTAAAAATGGGGTCTGAGCTTCCCCTAGAGCCACTGTTCATGTGGCTGCTGTGTCCCATGTGCGTCAGATGATGGCCGAGAGGAGATGAGACTATTTCTACATTCCGTGCTCCGACCTGCTTACATTACCACACTGCCTGCCAAAACCCTGAATTTCATACCTGTGTACTCATGACACGAAGGCCTCTCCTGGGGTGGGCTCCATGTCCTCACAGGGTGGATGGCCTCCGGTGTGTTCACCAGTGGGATGGTCTCCCGTGGGCCAGGTCTCCATGAGCTTACAGTATGGATGGCTCCCCTGAGCGGGGCGCTGTGTGCTCACACCATGAATGCAGAAAGGGGTAGTTATGATCAAAATGCCCTTTCTACATAGATGAAGTTGTAAAAGAGTAAAAATAAAAACAATTAATTAACAAAAAATGTAGTCTGAGTAATTCCAAAGTTATTACACTTAAAAGTGTGATTGATTCCAATGAGTTGTGGGATGACCACATACAGACAGGAAAATGTTTTTCAGACATCACATGTGAGACTTGAACTTTCAACCTAAAGAAGATGGACAAAATTGCTCTTCTTCCACTTTATCATGTGTTCTTAACCATGTGGAACTAGGAGCTCAATCATAACTATCTACATCCTAAATATATTTTCTTTTATTGCTTACACATTATTTTATATTGTCCAATTTAAAAAATTAGGACGTAAAGGCAGTGGTGGACATACTAGGGAAATGTCCAGGTGCAGTAGGAGGAAGAAAGGGGTAGTTATGATCAAAATTCACTTTCTACATAGATGAAGTTGTAAAAGAGTAAAAATAAAAACAATTAATTAACAAAAAAATGTGGTCTGAGTAATTCCAAAGTTATTACACTTAAAAGTGTGATTGATTCCAATGAGTTGTGGGATGACTACATACAGACAGGAAAATGTTTTTCAGACATCACATGTGAGACTTGAACTTTCAACCTAAAGAAAACAAATGAGCTCAATTTGTCTTGCTGAGTTAAGCTGAAAAACCAACACTCAACTCACACACTTTACTGTTGTTGGGAAAAAGTTCCCAAGTTCTTAACCTCAACATCAGGTCTCTGGGGCGAGTGTGCAGTTGGAAGAAAGATTTAGAAAGAAGCATGTGATGTGTTTGAAGCTAGAGTGAGACAGTATGCCTATAGTACAGCAATCATCATCATCTGCATTCTTTCAGAATTTGGAGGAGAAGGGGGCTGGAGAGGTGGCTCAGGGGTTAAGCCTCTGCCTTGCAAGCAGAAGGTCCTGAGTTTGGATCCTTAGACCCCACGTATAGACGCCAGGTGGAAGCGGGGGCGGCCTGCGTTTCTGGTCCTGGTGGGGCGGAGCCTGTGAATCCCCAGGCGGAGTAAACGAGGAGGAGGTGGAGGCGGCCATAGTGGTTCCGGAATTCGTCTGTGGTTCTACACACACACACATACACACACTTGAATAAAAAAAAGAATTTGGAGGAGAAAAGGAAGAAAAGAGAAACCAAAAAACCAGAATAATCCTACGTCGTTCCCCAGGACTCAGGCCGATGACTAATGACGACCTCTCAGTGTGATGATGCAAAGTCAAGACATGTCCTGGATCCTGGATCCTTCTTACGGGTCGTTCTCCGCTGTGCCTGAGACTGTGCTCTAGCCCGCATTTGGACCCTGATCTATGAGTTAACCACATGTTAGAGGCAAATGCGACCTGCTCAGCTGGCACAGAGTGAATTATGTTTGAAGATCTTTGGAGTGGGAAGGCATGGTGAATCTTTTTTTTTTTTTTTTTTAACAATGAACTGTTGTTAACTTTTCTTTTTTTAACTTTTGTTCTTTGATAGTTTCATATACAAATACAACTAATTGATATGTTTTACCCTTCCACCTGCTTCCGCTCTCTCCCGCCTCACGCATTCTCCTGTCCAGCCCCTCTCCCTGCTCCCTTCACGTCCTACTGCCTGTGTGGCCCATTGGGTTTCCTCTGGGATGTCTGTGCTGGCAGGGGCCTGGGCTGTTCTGGGGCGCGGGTAAAGCGGGTGCATCGCTGAGTAAGGAAGGTCCCTCCCTTCTGGCATTAGCCTTCAACAGTCGTGCTGTCTTTTAAGATCATATTGTCTCTTCCAGAGCAAAATGTTGGTAGGCAGCTGTTTCATGCAGGTGTGTGGAAGTGGACATAGCTGCGGGCCAGAGGATGCCGGCTGCGCTGACCAGAGGATGCCGGCTGCACTGACCAGAGGATGCCGCCTGCGCTGACCAGAGGATGCCTCCTGCGCTGACCAGAGGATGCCGCCTGGAAGCCCCCCCCACTCTTAAGCTCTTACGACCTTATTTTCTCCTCTTCCGTGGGTTCCTGGACCCTTGAATGAGGGACGATCTTGACCTTGCGTGAGGGAGGGATGATCTTGGTCTTGTTTGGAGCTGATCACTCCACAGTCACTTTTTCTCTGAACTTTAACCAGCTGTGGTTCTCTGCATTAAACACCTTCCATTGCGTAAGGATCCATCTTGGTCAGTGCGCTAAGAATAGCTCTGATCGATGGGCGTAATGATGAATGTTGAGATGGCAACTTGCTGTCAAGTACTTATAGTCAAAACATTAATCAGGGCTGGAGAGATGGATCAGGGGTTAAGACTCTGTCTCGGAAGCAGAAGGCCTGAGTTCAGATTCCAGATCCCACGTAAAAATGCCAGGTGAAAACGGCAGCAGCCTGTATTTCTGACCCTTGTAGGCAGAGCCTGGGGAATCCCAGAGTGAAGCAATAAGGAAGTAGAAGCAATCCAGGATGATTCCTGAAGTCACCCTTGGTCCTTCACAGGGACACACGGTATTCTCTGATACACACACACACACACACATACACACACACACACACACACACACACACACACACACACACACACACACTAAAAATCCATTCCCAGCATTACTCTACACAGCTCTGAATGTATTCTTCATTTTCAGGGTAAAGCATAATTATCAGCATTAAACTATTAGGCCCATCTGATGCCTGTGATTCAGCGCTAATCATAAAACAGTTCCACATTGATGCTTATTTCAGGTTATTGGATGACAATCTTGTTGAAATACGATATCTGATTGGAAACAGGCTTGCCTAGGAGTGAAATATCCGCCTGTCCACTAGTGGGTAATTTCTTTCGCCATCACCAGGGGACACGTAGGGACCCAGGAGCAGATAGATATTCATGAGCGACGTTGCTCAGTGCAGAGCTCGTGGGGCCTCTCCGTGAGACTGGACTGGCTTGCTCCATCGTCTTAGGCGTTTTCAGGAGCTTTGCTGATATCTACAGCAGGTTGGGATGGTCCACAGCTGGGCGCATCCTCAGCCTCTATTATCCCTCCCTGTCTAATAATTGAGCAAGTAAGAGAAAAAAAATCTCTAAAACTAATTTCAATAATCTCATACATGTATTTAAAGTCGCTTTGAGATTTGGTAAGATTCAATTGTAATGCAATACCAACATCTTAGCTTTCAAAATTTATTTTTTCATAACTTTTAATCCTTTTATTTAAAAGATACACTATGCATTAAAATCACCAGATAGCAAGTAGCTCGATAGCTGTTAACATACATTAGGGGCCGAAAGCAACCTCAGCTCTGACATACGCTGGCCTGGGAAAGAATCTGGTGGGAAGGAAGATTCCAGAAATGGGCTGACAGGCTCAACTCTTACTTGTAAATTCTGATAGTAGTTTTATTTTTGTTTTTATTGTGTGTGTGTGTGTGTGTGTGTGTGTGTGTGTGTGTGTGTGTGTGTGACGGGGCACTGTGTGTGTCTCTGGAGTCCCAAGGGTGACTTTGGGAATCATCCTGGATTGCTTCTACTTCCTTATTGCTTCACTCTGGGATTCCCCAGGCTCAGCCCACAAGGGTCGGAAATGCAGGCTGCTGCCGTTTCCACCTGCTGCCGTTTCCACCTGGCACTTTTACGCGGGATCTGGGATGACTTTGGGAATCATCCTGAATTACTCTACCTCCTATTTATGTTTCTCTGGGGTTCCCCGGCTCCGCCTTCTGGGGGCAGAAGGACAGGCTATTTCTGCCCGGCATTTTTGCATAGGTTCCAAGATCCAGACTTAGGCCGTTCTACCTGCAGGGTAGAGGCTTGACCCTTGAGCTGTCTTTCCCGCCCATATCACCTTTAAAGATGTTATCTAGAGCCTGCCAAATTGTTAAAAATGGACAAGTGGACTTTGATATTTGTGGTTAGATGCCATGTAATTTTTAATTGTTTAAAATAACATTTAAGAAGGTTTTGGTTGGGATGTAGACATAAATAAGTTTGGGGTCTGTAAAGTTCAGTTTCTATTTTATAATATTTCTTCATTATTGCTTGCTTCGGTTAAAGGCAGCAAAATCATACAAAATTCAGAGGCCTCAGAAGCCACACTGTTATTGCTAAATTATAACTTGAGTTCGCTGATTACACTTTAATGAATATAAGTATCAGGGAATAAACCAGGAAAAATGTTGAATGCCATAGAAAAAAAAGTTCCTATCTATTTCTTAAAAAATTTCCTCGATACACTGTATGATTTCTAGTTCCGTCCATCTTGTGGATGTGTGAGTTCTGCTCTGTAACGCCTCAAGTTAGAACAAAGAGAATTTTAATTTCATTAAGTATGCAGATATGAGCTGAGGAGTGAGGGAGATACAGGATGATATTTACATCAGAAAGTCAATCAGGGTGTTAGGTCTAGAAAAGGCAATGAGCTCTTGAATTTGTGAACTGATGCAGTACTTAATTAGAACCTTGAAGAAAGCATCTGCGCACCAAGGTCATTGTCAAACTCCATGCAGTTTTGGAAATAAGCAACACTAATTACAGTAGGACTCAGATGAAGTTACCACGGTGGAACTTAAGAGCAAACTCAGCAACACCCAGGACGCCCCGCACGCGCTTCTTTCAGAATGTGCTTCCGACCCGACCGAAGACTTAGGGTTTGAGTCGACTACACGCACTTGTAAAACCGAGTCCAGGGCCTTTCGGAGCGTGGCCCCGGGGGAGTCGGGCCTCTCCACGGCTGGAGCGTCGGGGCACACGTGGGCCCGGGAGGCACTTCTGCAGGGCTCCCACCACCTCCTTGTTCCTCAGGCTGTAGATGAGCGGGTTGAGCATGGGCGTCACAATGGTGCCCAGCACGGCGCCCACCTGGTCTTGCTCGGGCGTGTGGGCAGAGCTGGGCGTCATGTAGATGAAGATGGCCTGTCCGAAGTAGAGACTGACGACTGTCAGGTGGGAGGAGCAGGTGGCCAAGGCCTTGTTCCTCCCCCTGGGAGAGTTCATCCTGAGGACCGCCAGGAAGATGAGCGTATAGGAGGACAGGATGAGCGCGAAGGGCACCAGGAGGAAGATGATGGTGGACACGAACTTCACCATCTCGTAGCCCGACGTGTCCACGCAGGACATCCTCAGGATGGCGGGCATCTCGCAGAAGTAGTGATTGATCTCTCTGGAGCCGCAGACAGGGAAGGTCATGGGGTAGGCGGTGTGGACGAGGGCGGCCAGGACGGCTCCGGTCCACGCAGAGGAGGCCATTTGCACGCAGACCTTGGGGCGCATGAGAACTGCGTATCTCAGGGGGTTGCAGACAGCCACGAAGCGGTCATAGGCCATGAGGGTCAGTAAGATGCACTCGGCCAGGCCGAGGGTGAGGAAGGAAAACATCTGAGCCGCACAGCCCAAGTAGGAGATGTTCTTCGTCCCCGTGAAGTAGTTGACGGCTGTCTTGGGCACCGTGCTGGAGACGTAGGCCAGGTCGATGACGGACAGCTGGCTGAGCAGGAAGTACATGGGGGTGTGGAGGCGGGAGTCCAGCCAGATGAGCAGCAGCAGGACGGAATTGGCGGCGAAGGCCACGGCGTAGATGAGGAGGACGAGGGCGATGAGGAGGGTAGGATACCTGAAGCTGGGAAAGAGCCCCAGCAGGATGAAGTCGGTGGGCGTTTTATTCTTCTGCTCCATGTTTTCCTTCAAAGCTGCTGCTTTGAACCGGGCATGTGCGGATCCCAGGCAATGTGTTTGGCTGGAATGCCTCTTGTCTCTTGGCTGAAACCTCTGCCCTGTCACCCGTGGGCCAGGGATTCGAAGTGCAGATTTCCACTGGGGAAATGTGGTACGGAATGGGGGTAAGGAGCCAGGCAACAGGTAGGTTTCAAGAGCTAGAAGGGGCTGCGAGTCGGCTTAGCGGGAAGCCGCTCATTTGAAAACCTTGTGACCTGAGTTCAATCCCCAGAATCCCACATGCTGGAGGGAGAGAACTGACTTCTGAAAACTGGTCTCTACAGGCTGTGGTGAGTACGTGCGTGCTCTCATAGGCAAACAAACAAACAAAACATCTAGAAAAAGAGCAATAATGGAAAGCCCCACATTGCCTGTCACTGAAGAGGCCACCAGCAGATCTGTGTGCCCAGACCCAGAACTCAAAGGGAAACTAACTCTGCCGCATCCTTTCCCAAACCTGCATGACGAGCTTAAGACACACGTCACCCTGGGCGGACCGAAGCTTTCGTGTCCACATTAATGAACGTCTAAGGCACAAGATGGCCAGTGGCTTCTTCGCCTGGGCTGCCTCGTCTGTCCTACTCTGTTGCTTCACGATCCTCTTCTCAGAGCCTCTTGTCTTGCTCGCTTCTTTGCCTGAGAGTTGGATCTGTAAGGCAGCTCACCAAAGACCAAGAACTTTCTCCGTTTATCTTGTGACAGAGTCATCTTACACATTTCCAGCAAATAAGTATTATCTTTTTAATTTAGAAATTTGCAGGGTTTTATCCTGCTGTTATTCTGATGGGAGCAAATGAATATTCCTCCCTCTGAGATTCATCCTTTCTTCCTCCTTCCAATTTGTGCCTGTGCTGGAAGCGCTCTGCATTCTTGGGTTTCCCACGTCCCTTTCTAGCGCGTCCTGCCTTACCTGACCTCCACTCTGCGCTGTCTCCTGAGCTTCCCCGAGACCCCCCGTCTCCCGCTTCGCAGCTACGCTCACGAAATTCTAAGTGTCTGGCTAAAGAAGCAGGCTATTCTTCCATTTACCTTCCCGAGATCCGAGATCTGCAAGCCGCAGGGTTCTCGGTCTTGCCCGGAGTCCTGCCTTTTCTTCTAGGAAGAAGAGTCTTGGGGTTCAGCGGAGCTCGGATCAACTCACAGACTCGGGCTGTGGCATTTTGTAAGTTTCCTGGGTAGTGCTCATCGCCTGTGAAATGAAATGTAAAAATCCTTAAAATGTTTTGTAAGTGGGGGACAGAGCCTAAATAAATCACATGGACCCGACATATTAATGCTATGAATTGCATATGCACGTCCTATGAATCATATATGCAAATACTGTGAATTGTATGAATCACATTTACAAACCCTCTGAATGATTTTTTCAGATCGGTTGCTTGCAGAAACACTCTCCCACGGGCATCTGTAATCCCGGCTGTTTCCTCTTAGGACAAGGAAGACATGTTCCCATCTGCGTTACGAGGAATATCCCTCATTCAGTTCTGAATCCCTTGGCTGACACGTGTGTGTCCTGAAAATACACGTCAGATGCTTTTCTCTGTTCCGACAGCGACCACTAGACGTTTAATGTTTTTCCTGACAACAGACTTTACTTCTCGATCTCTGGTCTTGGTTCCTCTGGTCTCCTTGTCCGAAGCGCAGCGGGCGGGTCTGACGGTGTAAGAGACGAAGTCTCCGTGTCAGGTAGACTCACCGTCAGCTTGGACCGTCGCTTCTGAAGCTGCCTGGGTTCCTGAGCATTGGCTGTAAGGGCTTCTGTCTGAGCTCGTGTTTCCAGGGGGTGTGAGGACCGAGGGCGGTGGTCCCTATGCTTAGCTTCCACATCTGCAGCATAACCCGATGTCCACCGGTGAATCTCTGACCCGAGAGCGGGAGGAATGAGGGTCCCTGTGGCGCGCCCGGCACTCCGTGGCACGGTGGTTATTTGTGGTTCTCTCTCGCGGGCAAGCCCCCTTCGGGGTGGTCACTTCTGTTCGGACAGAGCTGGGCGTGAAGATGACGCTGACATTGAAGATGTTGCAGAGTTGCCAGGAATAGGGGGAATCCCGTGCCTGAGGGGAGAGCTTGGTTCTGCCCACGTCCTGCTGGAAGGCAGCACTTAGTGACCGTTCGTGAGTACGCTGCTCAGACCTCCCGCAGTCAAGAGCAAGTTGGCTGCGCAGTTTGTTACTGCAGGTTCTGTACTAAACCTGACGTAATCCTCTCACTGACAACTATCAGTGTTTGAAAGTCAAATCAGCCTTATAACTGACCTGTCGAGGATGCACAAACAGCACATTAACAAAGGGATAAGTAGCAATCTCCCATCAGGACTCGTGCTTCCTCTTCAATCTGGTTGCCTAGAGACAAGGTCACGCTTGCTGTCAATCACATGGGACGGCCAGCCAGTGGCTGTGCCTCAGGTCTGGCTCTGAGTGGTTAGCAGGAAAGAAACTGCAGAAATATTCTTGTGCAAAGGATAGGCAGTTCCGTTACAACTATGCAGACAGACCACATCTACCGCAACTCTCCACGCAGTTATGCGTGTAGACAGACCGCATGCAACTCTCCCCACTCCTCCTATTGTCCAAAAACCCTCCTTCTAGAACATTCTTCTAGAGCATACGAGCTCTACAAGTGGTCCCACTGAGGTCTTCGGGCTTAGTGTTCTGGAATAAGACATTTGGCAGGAGCTTGTGGACAGCTGCAGAAAAAGGTTGTTAGGAGAGAAAACACCCCAAGAGAGGACGTGGGCCAGAGTAGGTCAGAGCTCTGTGCCCAAAGGTTGTGACCTTCTGTGTGTCTTTGACACAGGGTGGGTTCTCAGCCCTTGGGCGTCCCAGTGCTGCTCTACTCTCCTGCCTCACAGGGAGCAGAGACGATTCTTTTTATCTTTGGTAGCAACAGAAATCCTGACAGGCTTTCTCCCAGCCCCAAATGTAATAATTCAAAAGGGACAATATTTTTTTTCGTCACTGGCAATATTACCAGTAAAGCCAACTGTGAAATATTCCACGGAGTTCTTCCCAGAATTATGAGAAACCTTGAGCATGTTCCCTTCGTTTGCCCTCTGTCAGGCACTAGTTGATCTAACACAAGGACCCAGAAGTTTCTCTCTGAATCTGTCTCCCTCAGAGCGCTGTCCCTCATCTCTAGTCAATTACACAGTGATCAGTTGCACTTGCTTTTTATTTCCTGCTTGGGGAGGAAATGCATTTCATACATCATGATTCAGTGTGAAGAGTATCTTCACTTTTCATGGATCCGAACTTACCTGCTCTAGTTTTGCAGAGGTCTCGACCCCAGATCTGTGGCTTAAGAGCTACGTGACCAACTTGAGTTGGTCCCCTGGATGAAAAGCAGTGGTTCTATTAGCAACCAAGTTTATATTTTCCCTCCCAACCTTCCCCCTCTGTTTATTGCTGCTGAGTGAGCCTCGATTAGCCAGCGCCATCCACAGAACTTCTGCAAGAGATCAACCAGTTCTTGTCTTGAGAGAGCTGATTGCCAATGTCTCACAGTCCATGAAAAAGGGCGGATCTCCGTCCCCCACCTGGTTCGAGGCCGGGGACGCTGGGGCGGCTCAGAGCCGTCTTCTGGCCAGAATCAAGTGTTCTGTGACTGTTCCAGACAATCTTTCCGGGTGTCTCATGGGAGTCTGTCCCCAGACTTCAATTAGCCACCGCCCGAGGTGAGTGTCAGGCTCCTGCAAACAACTATGGAAAAAGAAAATCTCTGCCCATTATTCTGTACTGCTCGCTTGCAAAGTAACCCCAGAATTCCCCTGTCCCTGGGGGTGGAAGTGTCTCCAGGCGCCCGAGAGAGATGGCCTGAGTGTTTAGAATTCCTTCTCATCTCCCGCAGCAGCCACAGCTCGGGCTACAAACTCTGGACAAGTCTGTCCCCCCCCCCCGCCCCGCCCCACAGCCCATGGCTAAGTGCTCAGGGCCCTCTCTGGGGAGTCCTCTATCTGTCCTTTATCCAAGCGAGCTGACCCCTGCAGAGACGAGGAGGCATTGGCTGGCACACCCTGGCTAAGCCTGGCAGTGACCCAAGGGCTACACTTAGGATAATTAAGCCTCTGTGCCTGTGGCAAGGGGCACCCTCACCTCCCTCCGTCTCTTCCTCTCCTCTGCCCAGATATTAAAATTAGACTGCAAGACTGAGCCTCAGCCAATGGGGTGGCAGTCCAGGTAGGTACCAAAGGGGTTTTAGGTGCCCGGATGGCACATGCCCAATACATACATGCACAATTGAATAAATAAAAAAAAAATAAAAAGAAGGAAACGCTCAAAATGAAAAACCCCATTACATAAAAAGAACAGTGGGAAACAGTGCTACTAGACTCCACTACCAGAGTCGGAGGACAAGGCCGAGGAAATGTCCAAGAACAAAGAACCGAAGTAACTTCTTGCATCAAAGCCAATCTCCAAAGAAATAGAAAACCATCTTTTTTTTTTGAATCATAAAGCCATGTAATTTTTAAAATTTTTTTTATTATTTGTTATTTATTCAATTGTGCGTGTGTGCATGTATGTATGTGTGTGTGTATGTGTGTGTGTGTGTAGAACCATGGCGAATTCGGGAACCATCATGGACCACCTCTACCTCCTCCTTGTTTACTCTGCCCCGGGATTCACAGGCTGCGCCCTACCTGGACCAGAAATGCAGGCTGCCCCCGCTTCCGCCCAGCCTAGACGTGGGGTCTAGGATCCGAACTCAGGACCTTCTGCCTGCAAGGCAGAAGCGTAACCTCTGAGCCACCTCTCCAGCCCCGAAAACCATCTTAAAGTGCGTATGGGATCACAAAGCGGTTCTGAGCTGAGTGATTTCAAGATATACTACAGTGCCATTGTAATAAAAGCAGCATAGCACTGGAAAAAATAACTAAAAAAAGAAGAAGACACACAGATGGAGAGCGTCCATGATCCCCGATGGCTCCAGCCCTCCCAACCACCGTCTGCTTTCGGCGGAGAGTCAGCATGTGCGTGGATGCATGCAGTGCTTGTCACTCTGTCTCGTTTATATCACATATCACGGTATCCTCCGGACCAGTCACGTGGTCCCAAATACGGCATTTCCTTTGTGTGCAGCAAAAAACCACATGCACATGTAACCCACAGTATCTACAGTCACAGCTGCAATATACAAGCATATTTTGCATGTGTCGTATCCAAGATTCCATCATTCCCACAGCAACAGCTGCTCAGGGTTGTTCTTTCTCTCTCTTTCTCACTCTGTGAGTGTGTGCGTGTGTGTGTGCGTGTGTGTGTGTGTGGGTGTGCGTGTGCATGTGTTATGTGTCTTTATCTGGCTTTACAGGAGATTTGAAAGAGAAATGCTGGTATTAGATTTTCCTTAAAGGTCTCAGAGAAATCAGCAGTGAACCCCTTGGTTCTGGACTTTTCTTAACTGCGAGTTTTCTTTCCCACCGCTACTCATTTTCCTTGCTCGTTAGGGATCTGTCTAAGCTGCTTGCCTTGTCTTGGTTTAACTTTGGAGCATCCTCTGACCTGCAGGTTCTGTGGCCATGGATAACTTCAGCCTGGTTTTTTGTTGTTTTGTTTTTCTAACCACAGAGGTTCTTCTTTCTCCTGGACTGCGACGTGGTTTTTCTGAGTATAGTGATTTGGACAATCGCTGTCTTTCAAGGTTTGGAGTTCTGCTCCATGTGCTGCAGGGGTCGGGGAAGTTTCTGTGGAACAATTTCTCATGCACCAGTTAGGGCAGAAGAGAGGAACTTAATGCGCCAACGTGGTTGAGAGCACTCTAAGGACTCCAGTCCGGAGCTTCGCTTGCACTTTTATACTGAAGCAGGGCAGAGGCGGAGCGAGTGAAGTGGGACTTTCCAGAAGCAGAAGCGAAGGTGACCAAGTGACAGCAGGCAGACTGACGCAGAGGGTTCACGACCTCAGATTGTGTCTCTGAAATGTCCTTACTTGTCTGCTATCCCCATTGCTCTCTCTGCTGCCATTCCAAAGGGGGGAATGGGGGACACATGCGGAAAGACTGGTCTGCAACAAGACTGAAACACAGCAGGACAAGCTCCAAATCCTGCAGTCCCATGTCCTCCTGTGAAGTCATCTCCGTTGCAAAGGGCTGCAGTTCTACCCGCCAGCACAGCTGCCCGGAGAACACATCGCTGTTTGGGGCTGGCTCCTCCCATGGTGCACAGCTTTCCTTGGCACATGTCCCGTGTTGGTTCTGGCATCTCTCGCTCCTTCGTGTCTCAGCGGCAAATCAGACTTTTAATTGCACAGTACGAAATGCTGGTCTTGGGCCTCTAGACGTCAGGATTTTCAATCCTACTACACACTACCTGAGTTCTCCAGTCGTAGAAGGAGACTTCTTCTCATGGAAGAGGGGCCATGGTCTCCCTCCTCTTACATCTTCAGACGGAGGACCACGTGGGCAACTTTGCCAGGTTCTGCTACAACCTCGAGCTGGAGACTGGCCCACTTGAGTCACAACTGTTCAGTCTCTCTGTGCTAACCCTGGGTAGACGATCTCTTGGACCTTTGCTTTAGAGGAGTAGAAGCAAAGTATTCCTTGGGAACCCTGCCTTTCAGCTCTTCCCTTCCAAAAGAATTCGCATTCTTATGCCTGGAGCCTTCCATAGGGCACAGCTTCTTCTGTGATCCACACTGAGAGCAGACATCGGCCTACTAATGGAGTTAATCTCTTCAGCAATAGCTGCCCCCCTCCTCTTGATTTATCTCTTTTGTCATCACATTTTTTCCTCATCAAACCTCACAGTTTTCATCTCCTTCTGTCTGATTTTTCCCTCCTTTTCCTCTTAACTCTGAATAAGAGTGCTAAAAATTAGTCATGTCACACCGTCAAAACTACATTGCCTTGAAACTTCCTCTATCAAGCACTTAAATTCAATTTCAGGCACACTTTCAGGACAAGGACAAAGCTTCACTAAACTCTCAGCCAAAGAATCCATTTGCTCCTTATCTCATTCCCTGTACAGCCTCCGCTCCCCTCGGGTCACCACAAAATGGGCTTCCACTGTCTGCATTTCTCATAACATTCCTTTTCAACAAGCTTTCACTAAAATGGCCCTTTAGGCCCTGTCTTCTAGGCACGAAGGTTTTCCCAGCACAAAGTTCAAAGTTCTCCATAGTTCTCTCAGCAAACATTCCAAAGGCACACTAGCCACATCACAGCAATGACCATTCTCCTCTACCTCTCAGTACCAAATTCTCTCGACTTCACAACACTTCACTTTCTGGTACCAGATCCTCCTAGTCTTACAGCAACACCCCACTCCTGGTACCAGTTTCTGTGCTGCTGGGAGATGCCCCTGAGATGGAAACAAGCTGAAGGGAGACAGGAAGGTTTCTTCAGCTTACTGTTCGAGAACCCAGGTGGGAAAGGCATGGCTGGCTGGCAGAAGCTGGAGGAGGCTGAAGTCACATCCACGGAGGCTGAGGGAGCAAACTGCAGGAACAGACTAACTCTTGAAGCAGGGTGGAGCTAGCCAATCTCAAGGCCCACTTCTTGAGATACTCTTCCCTCCACCAAGGTTCCCACCTCCCAAAGGTGCCATGACCTTCCCAAACAACAACTAAGGATTCAAACACATGAGCCCACGAAAGACAACTTATATCCAAACCATGACAACTGTCTTTGTTTTCCAATAATTTTCTGCCTTAACTTCTGTTCAGCAGTAAGTCACTAGTTTGGGTTTTTCTTCCTCACTGGCTTTAGGGATCTGTTGAGAAGTTTGACCTAGTTGTGGTGGGTTTGCCTTATATATAACTCGCTGCTTCTCTCTGTGGTTAGTGTTCTAAGTTTACTGTGAGAGGAGATTCTTTTTTGATTTGTTCCATTTGTTTCCAAATACCGCCTGAGTCTGGATCTCTTTCTCAAGATTTAAGAAGTTTTCAGCTAGACTAGAATTCCCCAGCTAACTCCAGGCCCCTGTGTTCAAGTCCTTTACCTCAGCCGTTTAAGACTCTCACCTCTAGCTCTGCCTTAAGCGGTCAGTGGAAGCTTAACACCACCACACAGCACATCCTGTTTTGCAGGAACTGCCTGAGCCCAAAAAGCTGCTTCCCCCTTGTCCCTGAGTCTGTGGGCTAATGCAAGCAACACCTGCAGAAACTTCCTTCTTCCTGAGATAGCTTACATGCTAAAACCAACACCTGCTTGCAACCTAAAAGCCAAAGCCTGCTTGAGAAAACATGTCTGCTTCTCTATCAGCTGCCACCTTGCTTTCGCTTTCTTGCCAGACTATAAAAACTACTCACTCTGCCATTTAGAGGTCACAGACTTTTACAGGAAGACCTGGATTGTGAACTCATCGATGAATTAAAGACTTCTCTTCCTCACCTCGTCCAGATGTTCAGTCCATTATTCTAGAGGAATTCCCATAACACCATGATATTATAAAAATGTTGTTCCTGCTTATATCCTTATGTTACCACAATCGGTAAGTCCAGCCATTTAGTGATTTCCCACCAAATTCACATGCTTTGCTCTTATTTTCTTCTTATTTTTGCTGCTATCTGACTGTTCTAATTCATCTATCTCCCTTCTATGATATTTCATCTCTAATTGATCCACTCTGTGTTTGGGGCTCTCCACTTTTTTTTTATTAATTTGATCTTATTTTATTTTGACCCCCTTGCTCCCTCCCCCCTTTTCCCCTTCCTTTCTCCCCCTCCCTGTCTATCTCCCAGTGCCCCTCCCCCCATCTCTGAAGCATCCTTTAATGTGTATGTCAAACTTTCCTCTGGGTCCTTCTCTCTGATGAGGTGTAAGGACTCAATGGCATTTCCTAGAACTCTTTCTTGTGTTCCCCTTAAGTATAGGAATACTATTGTGGCTTCTAAGGATTCTAGTGCCTTTAGTCCATGCTAGACTTTGAGGGGTCAATAATGTGTTGGTCATTGTGCAGGTCGTGCAAAGTCCTGTTATGATTGCTTCGGACCTAACTTGTGTGGAGTATCTTGCATATCATTGCTCCTCCCATCCTTGTGCTCTTACAATCTTACCGCCCCCTCTTCCGCAAATTTCCCTGAGCTTCAGGACGGGGAGAGATTAGGCTGGCCTAGTTCCAGGTGGTTGATATAGAGTCTCTAATGTTCTGAATTTTGGTTTGTTGATTTTTTTTTCAATTTTGCTGCTCCTGCAATGCCCTTGGCTCCATCCTGATGGGTATTGGATGTCACACCCCAGCCAGAGATAAAAAGCTGTTAAATTAGAGTCTTATTATAAGAGCATATTCAAAGGTAGATGGAATAAAATTAGGAGACCACGGTGAGGGGGGGTGAGTCTCCCATTGCAAAATGGTTACTTTCTATCTGGCAGCCTATATGCCCTCCCCTTCTGGTGAGATCATACCCCATCAGTTGCAAATGATCAGGAAGGAAAGTCTGTGAACTTAACCAGATGTCTCATTACTTACTTGCAGTCCTTGATGGTGGCCTGTTTTCTCTGCTGTAACATGATCCCCTCTCTCCTTGTTTCTGGTGGGGCCCTCCTTCCCCATCCCTCCTGTTTATAATCTTTGCAATTATTGTAGGTATTACAGAGATTTATCTTTGAGTGTCTCTAAGTAGGTTTGGTACTAGGAGCCACCTATTAGGGAGTACATACGGTGCTTAACTTTCTGTTTCTGGGATACTTCACTCAATATAATTGTTTCTAATCCCGTCCATTTCCTGGCAATTTCATTAATTCATCATTTTCGATGGCTGAGTAGTATTCCATTGTATAGATGTACCACAGTTTCCTTATCCACTCGTCAACTGTTGGACATTTGGGTTGATTCCATGACTTTGCTATTGTAAACAGTGCTGCTATGAACATGCTCGTGCTTGTGCTATCGAGGTGAATTTTGCTGTATGGGGGGTTATTCCCAAAAGCAGAATAGCAGGGTCATATGGAATTTCAATCTTTAACTTCTTTAAGACTCACCAGATGGCTCTCCAGAGTGGTTGTATAAGCCTGCATTCCCACCAGCAATGTAGGAGAGTTCCCCTTTCTCCACATCTTCTCCAGCATTTGGTGTTGTTTGTAGTGTGGATTTTTGCCATCCTATTTGATGATTTGCATTTCCCTAATGGCTAAGGATGTAGAGCATTTTCTAAAATATTTGTTAGACATTTTAATTTCATCCCTGGTAAAGTTTCTTTTAAGTTCCAAGGCACATTTTTTAATTGGCCCATTGTTTCCTTGGTTGTTTAGTTTTCTAAGTTCTTTGTGCACTCTAGATAATAGAGCTCTATCAGATATGTGGTTAGTGAAGATTTTCTCCCATTCTGTGGGTTGTCTTTGTGCTCGAGTTACAATCTCTTTATCTGAGCAGAAGCTCTTTAATTTCACAAGATCCCATCTGTTGAGTGTTGGTTGTAGTGACTGTGCTATTGGATGTCCAGTTAGGAACTGTTGGCCTAGCCCAATCAGCTCAAGGGAGTTCCCTACCCTTTCAACTAAGGTTTTTATAGTCCCTGGCCTTATATCGAGGTCCTTGATCCATTTGGAATTAATTCTTGTACATGGTGACAAGTATGGGTCCAGTTTTAATCTTCTGCATGTGGAGATCCAGTTTTGCCAGCACCATTTGTTGAAGATGCTGTTTTTTTTCCATTGGATTTTTTTGGGCCCCTTTGCAAAGATCAAATAGCTGAAGTTGTGTGGGCTTATATCTGAGTCTTCAACCCTTATCCACTGATCTGTGTGTCTATTTTGGACCCAATACCAGGCTGTTTTTGCAACTATGGATTTGTAGTATAGACTAAGGTTTGGTATGGTGATACCTCCAGCAGTTGTTTTTGTTATTCAGGATTGTTTTTGCTATCCTGGGTCTTTTGTGCCTTCATACGAATTTAGAGATTGTTTGTCAACTTCTTTAAAGAATTGCTTGGGATTTTGATTGGTATAACATTGAATCTGTATATTGCCTTTGGTAGGATGGTCATTTTTATGATGTTGATTCTGCCAATCCAGGAACATGGGAGGTCTTTCCACCTTCTGGTGTCTTCTGCAATTTCTTTCTTTAGGGTTTTAAAGTTTTCATTGTAAAGGTCTCTTACTTCCTTGGTTAGGTTATACCAAGGTATTTCATTTTTTTCGGGACTATAGTAAATGGGATTGTTTCTCTCAGGGCTTTTTCACTTCTTTCATTATGGGCATATAGGAAGGCCACTGATTTTTGTACATTTATTTTGTATCCTGCCACCCTGCTGAACTTCTGTATTAGTTCCAGGAGCTTCCTGGTGGAGTTTTTGGGATCATTCAGGTATAGGATCATGTCATCTGCAAATAGAGATAACTTGACTTCTTCCTTGCTAATTTGAATCCCTTTTATGTCCCTTTCTTGTTTTATGGCTTCAGCTAAGACTTCAAGTATAATATTGAATAGAAGTGGTGAGAGTGGACAGCCTTGTCTAGTTCTCGATCGAAGCAGGAATGCTTCAAGTTTTTCCCCATTGAGTATAATACTTGCTGTTGGCTTGTTGTATACAGCTTTTATTATACTGATAAAGGTTCCTTCCATTCCAACCTTGTCTAGGGTTTTGATCATAAAGGGCTGATGGATCTTGTCAAAAGCTTTTTCTGCATCTATCTAGAGTATCATGTGGTCTTGGACTTTGGACTGGTTTATATGGTGAATTACATTTATTGATTTGCATATGTTGAACCAAATTTGTGTGCCTGGGATAAAGCCTATTTGATCCCTGTGAATGATCTTTTTGATATTTTTTGAATCCGATTTGCTAAGATTTTGTTGAGAATCTTTGCATCTGTGTTCATCAGAGAGATTGGCCTATAGTTTTCTTTTTTAAGTGTATGTTTATTAGGTTTGGGATTAAGATGATTTTAACTTCATAGAAGGAATTTGGTAGTGTTCCTTCCTTTGCTATTTGATGGAATAATTTAAGGGGTATTGGTGTTATTAGCTCCTTAAATATCTGGTAGAACTCTGTGTTGAATCCATTTGGTCCAGGACATTTTTTGGTGGGAAGATTCGAGATTACTTCATTGATTTCCTCATATGTTATAGGACTATTTAAATAATTCACAACTTCCTGATTCAATTTAGGTAATTTGTGTTTACTTAGGAATTCATCCATTTCTTTTGTGTTGTCAAATTTCACAGAGTATAAGTTTTTGAAATATGACGTTATAACTCTCTGGATTTCTTGGGTATCAGTAGTGATAACTCCATTTTCATTTCTAATTTTGTTAATTTGGGTTTTCTCTCTCTTGCTTTTGGTTAATTTAGCTAGGGGTGTATCAATCTTATTGATTTTTCAAAAAACAGCTTTTTGACTGGTTGATTTTCTGTATTGTTTTCTAATCTGATTTCAGATATTTCTCCCCTTATTTTGCTAATCTCCTCTCTTCTACTGCTTTTGGGATCAGATTGCTCTAGTTCTCTAAGCTTAAGCTGCATTGTTTAAGTTATTTAATTCTGATGTTTCCATTTTTTTGATGTAGGCATTAGAGTTATGAACCTTACCTCAAAGTGCAGCTTTCATTTGTGTCCCAAAGATTTTGGTAAGTTGTATTTTCATTATCATTCACTTTCAGGAAATCTTGAGTTTCCTTTGTAATTTCTTCCTGAATCCAGTTCTCATTCAGCATCATAGTGTTAAGTTTCCAGGAGTTAGTGTATTTTCTGTTGTTTGTTGTGTTGTGGATGTCAAGCTTTAGACCATGGTGGTCTGATAGGGTACAGACTAAAATTTCGACTTTTCTGTACATGTAGAGATGCATTTTGGGGCCCAATATATGATCCGTATGCTGCTGAGAAAAATGTGTATTCTTTGGTGCATGGGTGAAAAGTTTGATAGAGATCTGTAAGGTCCATTTCAGTAAGTGTTTGATTAAATTCCAAAGTGTCTCTGTTAAGTTTTTTACCTGTTGATCTATCCCATGTTGAGAGGGCGGTATTGAAATCCCCAAGAATTATCATTTTGGGGTTGATTTCTCACTTTAGACACTGTACGGTTTGCTTAATGAATGTGGAGGAACCTGTATTGGGTGCATATATATTCAGTATTGTGAAGTCTTCCTGGTGAATTGTACCTATGACTAAAATGTAGTATCCATCTGTGTCTCTTATGATTTTTTTTGGTTTGAAGTCCACTTTGTCCAATAGCATAATGGCTATCCCTGCCTGTTTCCTGGTTCCATTAGCTTGCAGAATTTTGGACCAGCCTTTTATTTTTAGATGTGCCTATCTTTGTGGTGAGATGGGTTTCCTGCAGGCACCAGATTGATGGGTTTTGCTTTTTAATCCAAGTTTGTAATCTGTGTCTCTTGATTGGTGAGTTAATTCCATTGCCATTTAATGTTATAATGGAGAAATTATATTTAATTCTGGACATTATTATGTTAGTGGCTTTTGTAAGTGTATTGTTTTCGTTTTTAGGTTTGGTGGTATTATATTCCTTTTCTGTCCTCCTGATATGCTTGTTTTTTTCTTCAAGCTTAAGTATCATTTCTAGCATTTTTGAAGGCCTGGTTTGGTGGACATATATCTCTTCAAGTTATCTTTGTGCTGGAAATTTTTCTTTCTCCTCGATCATGAAGATAGTTTTGCAGGGTATATCAGCCCTGGGTTGACATTTTGCTCATTCAATACTCGAAGTACATTTTCTCTAAGCTCTTCTTGCTTTTACGTTTCCATTGAGAAATCATTGTTATTTTAATAGGTTTACCTTTAAAAGTGACTTGTTTTTTTTTCCTTGAAGTTCTCAGCATCATTTCTTTGTCTTGAATGTGGAGTGTTTTAACTATTATTTTGCCATGTGAGTTTCTATTTTGGTCATATCTGTTTGGGGTGCGGAATGCCTCTTGTATATGGATGGGCCTCTTTTTTTAGATGAGGAAAGTTTTCCTTGATGATAGTTTGAAAATTTTCCTCAGGTGTGGTATTTTGGGATTCTTGCTCTGGTATTCCAAGAATGCATATGTTAGGCTTCTTCAGGGTGTCCCATATCTCTTGAATGTTCCTCTTCAGTATCTTTTTGGCTTTAACGACCTCTTCCATTGAGCTGGTTAATACTCCCACTTTGTCTTCAAGGTCTGAAATTCTATTTTCTGCTTCGTTAGTTCTGCTGATAAGACTGTTGAGTTCTGGGTTGAAGATAACTTGTCTTTTAGTTCAGTTTTAAACTCTGCTTGAGTCTGTTTTAACAGCTCTAGGCCTATTTTTGTTTCTTGCACTGTTTTTCTCAACTTCTCCAAGTGTCTGTTGTGTTCCTCTTCAAAGTGGTTGATGCAGTTATTTAACTCCTCCTGGATTTCCTCTTTCATAATATTGATCATGGTAATGATCATCCTTTGAAAGTCGTTATCTTGGGTCAGGCTTTCTGGGCTATGTTCTGTGGATTTGTTCCAGTTGGAGACTATCATTACAGGGTTAATTCCTTCAGTGGGAGATTTGTTTTCTTGGGTTTTGTTTCTCATGAATTTGCACTTTGACTTGCACATTGTCGTTTTATCTCTTAAGACCTTCTTTCAATTTCTGTGTGTTTTTTTTTTAAATTATATGCCGTGCTCTTTTTATTACTATTATTATTATTATTTATTCAACTGTGCGCATGTGCGTGTGTTCACGCGTGCTCGTGTGTGTGTGTTCGCGCGCGCTCGTGTGTGTGTGTGTGTGTGTGTGTGTGTGTGTGTGTGCGTGGAACCACGGACGAATTTGCGAACCACCATGGACGCCTCCACCTCCTTCTGCCCTGGGATTCACAGGCTCCGCCCTACCAGGACCAGAAGCGCAGGCCACCCCTGCTTCCGCCTGGCGTCTATACGTGGGATCTGGGATCCGAACTCAGGACCTTCCGCCTGCAAGGCGGAGGCTTAACCCCTGAGCCACCTCTCCAGCCCCAATTTCTGTGTGTTTTTGACTGAACTGAATTAGTTGGCTCTGACTGGCTGGTGGGAGGAGCTGGGACTAGTTGGTTACCTGGGGTTTCGGGGTGAGCAGGGGGTGCTTACCTAGGGCGCAGTATGTCCTGGCTGGACTGCGCACGTCCCAGGCAAGTGGGGGAAGGCTGGGGCTCTCCACTTATTGAGTTTTTCACTTTTCAAATTTTGACTTTTTTTTAGTATTTCCATTTCTTTATTGAATCCCCCTTTGTATCCTGTGTTGACTTTATTACTTCACTCAGTTGCTTATCTCTATCTATCTGCTTTGATTTCATCCAACATTCTTGCACATTCTTTTCAACCGACATCTGGGATTTCACCAAATTCACTCCACTGGGAGCTATTATTTTTGTGAGGAGCATGCTTGTTCTGATTGCTTATGTTTCCTCTATTATTCCATGGGTACTTTCAGATTTGGGGTTATTTCATCGATTGGATTTTTTTTATAGCTATATTCTTTTGGTTGAATCAGTTCAGTTTTCATCAATAAAATAGCTTCCAATATTGACACGACTCATGTACTTATTCCTTAATGGCTTTACCAAGTATTTCCATTGAAGGCTGTTTGCACAGCATTATATTTTCCAAACTGTAGAGGGGCCTTTCCTAGCACCAGGGGTCATAAAACCCCTTTGTCTGGCTGAACCGTTTTCTCCTCCAGCAGTTGTTTACTACTTTTCTTTATCTTGGGGAAACCCTCCCATCTTAAGTTCAGGAACTTTCTGAGACTTTATCTAGGGATGCTTCAAAATGTTGCATGGCATTTTCCTGAGGTTGGACTGGTGGTAAAGCACATCTGGCATTAAGTAGAATGTAATGGTGAGAGGAGAAACACCATACAAAGGGAGATGGGGAACCAAAGTTTCAGAATAAAACCACATGCATGCCACAAGATTCAGTAAGAATGATGATAGCTCCACAACTGCGGAGAGCTGGGACCTGTTATATCCAGAGCCAAATTACTAGGCTCTCTTTAGCTCTTAACAATCACTCATTGCTGCCTGCCCCAATGTCCTTGTGACACTCAGGTGAAACCCTGCAGAAAATATACATTAAGCAGAATGCTTCCAGCGAGTCAAAAGCTACCAATGTCATCAGGGTTTCCCAGGCCTTTTGGCAGGGGCTCCTCTGCTTGACTGTAATTTCCTGAGTCTTGTTTCTACTCATAGAGTTGAAATAAAGTGACTGATTTGTGACTTTTTTTTTTGCTTTGTAATTATCAAATCTTCATGTAACTTGGGAACATGTTTTTCTGGGTCATTTGAACTCAATTCCTAGGTTATGGTCACTCACTTTGGGCTCAAGAATAAATAGTCTCTCATTCTCTCTGTTGTAAGAACTGCGTTTTGCTTGTGTAAGGAGCTGAGTACATCAGCCTGCTCGTGTAATGAGCACAATCATTGAAGGCAGAAACTTGCTCAGATTTAAGTCATTGCTATCTATTATTTACATTGATATAGTATAGCAGTTAGTATCAAGTATAAAGCAGATAAACAGCAGAGAGGAAATTGGTATTTTGTGTTTTTTTAATTTGCCTATCAAAGTTACATAAATTAGCATGAAATTGAATAAAATTTATTTCCCATCTACCCTAAAATAGATTCATCTCTAGTGAACATGGCGCCACTTTGTGCTATCAATTCACTGTCCCTTATCAGCTGAGCATTTCAGGCTCATTTTTCTTTAAATATTTCATTGTTTTATAATGACATGATAACTTACACAAAGAATTATTAGTCATCATCTTCAGAAAAAATAGCATCAATAGAATGTAATTAGATAAGGATTTTGAATCAATAAAAAGTATATGAATGAAGAACTTCCCAGAACCATGAAATAATTGTCCATGAAGAGATGGATATGTGCTAAAGCATTGGGCTGTGCGGATAAAGTGATTCACAGACCTTGGGATTCAGATGTGCATGGAGAAGGGAGAGAGCAGGACACGC
>JALPQD010000700.1:743414-781074 GCA_023101885.1 Typhlomys cinereus | reverse complement strand
ATTGCAAAACAACTGTGACACTCTCCTGAACACCAAGAATGACAGTATACAACTTTGGTGGGATACTTACCGCTAAGAAGAAGAGCACTTGCAACATTTGACTCTGAGTCGTTCTCTCTTGGTTCACTCTTTTGGAATATCATGTCTTGCATGTAAATGTTCCATTGACTACCGCACAACAAGTGTTATTTTCTCCTGATCAAAAAGAGTTACAGTATAGAAACTTCTGTAGGATACGTATACCAACGAAGTGCACTTGCAACATTTGACTCTGAGACCTTCTCTCTTGGTTCACTGTTTTGGAATATCATGTCTTGCATGTAAATGTTCCATTGACTATAGCACAACAAGTGTTACTTTCTCCTGATCACAAAGAGTTACAGCATAGAAACTTCTGTAGTATACGTATACCAACGAAGTGCACTTGCAACATTTGACTCTGAGTCATCCTCACTTGGTTAACTATTTTGGAAAAATCATGGCCTGTTTCAACATATTACATGGAAATGTGTTACTACAACTGTTATTTTCTCCTGAACACAAAGAGTTATAGTATAGGAACTTCCGTAGGATACTTACCGGTAAGATGTGCACGTGCAATATTCGACTCTGAAACCTCCTCACTTGGTTCACTATTTTGAAAAATCATGGCCTGCGTGAACATGTTATATGCAAATGTCGCAAAACAAGTGTGATCTTCTCCTGAACAGAAAGTGTTACAGTATAGAATCTTCTGTAGGATACTTATCCCTAAGAAGTGCACTTCCAACATTTGACTCTCAGTCTTCCTCACTTGGTTCAACATTTTGGAAAATCAAGGCCTGCGTGAACATATTCCATGAAAACTTCACAGAACCAGTGTGATTTCCTCCTGAACATAAAAAGTTACCATGTATGAACATCTACAGTATTCTTTTCACTGAGAAGTGAAAGAGAAACTTGAGAATTTTATGCTTCCTCACTTAGTGACTATTTTCAAGCTCATTACAGGCCTGAACATAGTTCGTAGAATCAGTACAAAACGATTGTTGTTTCTTCAGAACACAATGTTTTACCGTCTGGAAACCTGTGTAGGATACTTGTCCCAAAGAAGTTCACATTCTACACATGACTGTAAGTCCTCTTCACATGGTTCACGATTTTGGATGCATGAACATGTTTCGTGGAAACGTCGTACAACAAATGTGATTTCCTCCTGAACACAAAGAGTTACAGTTTAGAAACTTCTGTATGACACTTATCCTAAAGAAGTGCACTTGCAACATTTGACTCAGAGTCCTCCTATCTTGGTTCACTAATTTGGAAATTCATGGCCTGCGTGAACATGTTACATGCAAATGTCGTAAAACAAGTATGATCTTCTCCTGAACACAAGGTGTTCCCGTATAGAACCTTCTGTAGGATACTTATCCCTAAGAAGTGTACTTCCAACCTTTGACTCTCAGTCCTCCTCACTTGGTTCATCATTTTGGAAAATCAAGGCCTGCGTGAACATATTCCATGGAAACGTCACAGAACCATTGTGATTTTCTCCTGAACATAAAATGTTACCCCATATGAACATCTACAGGAGTATTATCACTGAGAAGTGGAAGTGAAACAAATGAGTTTGACGCTTCCTCACATGGTCACTCATTTCAAGCTCATTAGAGGCCTGAAAATAGTTGGTAGAATCAGCACAAAGTGAATGTTCTTTTCTCCAGAACACAAAGTTTTACCGTCTAGAAACCTGTGTCAGATACTTGTCCCAAAGAAGTACACTTGCTACATATGACTGTGAGTCCTCTTCACTTGGTTCACAATTTTGGAAGGGAATGAAATGCATGAACATGTTTCATGAAAACGTCGCACCACAAGTGTGATTTCCTCCTGAACACAAAGAGTTACAGTATAGCAACTTTTGTACGAAACTTATCCTAAAGAAGTGCACTTGCAATACTTGACTCAGAATCCTCCTCTCTTGGTTCACTATTTTGGAAAATCATGGCCTGTGTGAACAGGTGCCATGCAAATGTCACAAAACATGTATGATTTTCTCATGAATGCAAATGTTACAGTATACAAACTTCTGTAGGATACTTATGCCTAAGAGGTGCACTTCCAGCATTTGACTCTGAATCCTCCTCACTTGGTTCACTATTTTGGAAATTCATGGCCTGCGTGAACATGTTATATGCAAATGTCGCAAAACAAGTGTGATCTTCTCCTGAACACAAAGTGTTACAGTATAGAATCTTCTGTAGGATACTTATCCCTAAGAAGTGCACTTCCAACATTTGACTCTCAGTCCTCCTCACTTGGTTCAACATTTTGGAAAATCAAGGCCTGCGTGAACATATTCCATGAAAACTTCACAGAACCAGTGTGATTTTCTCCTGAACATAAAAAGTTACAATGTATGAACATCTACAGGATTCTTATCACTGAGAAAAGAAAGTGAAACGTGAATTTGACGCTTCCTCACTTGGTCACTCTTTTCAAGCTCATTACAGGCCTGTACATAGTTGGATGTATCACCACAAAAGGAATGTTTTTTTTTTTTTTTGCAGAACACAAGGTTTTAGCGTCTAGAAAACTGTGTAGGATAGTTGTCCCAAAGAAGTGCACATGCTACATATGACTGTGAGTCCTCTTCACTTGGTTCACGATTTTGCAAGGGAATGACATGCATGAACATTTTACATGGAAACTTCGTACAACAAGTGTGATTTCCTCCTGAACACAAAGCGTTACTGTATAGAAACTTCTGTTTGACACTTATCCTAAAAAAGTGCACTTGCATCATTTTTTAAACATTTTTATTACTATTTCTGCTCATACAAACTTAATAGGTAGACCAGTTCCCTCCCCCTCCTCCTAACCACCAACCCCCTGCTACCCCTCCCTCTCTCCCCATCTCCCTGTGCCTCCCCCCCAATTCCCAGAGAGTCCTTTATTGTGTATGCCTAACTCTCCTCTTGGTCCTCCTTTCTGATGACATAAAAGGACCCAGTGGCATTTCCCTGAAACCTTTCTCGTGTTCCCCTTAAGCATAGGAACACTTCTGTGGCCATCAATCCCTTGCCTCCAAGAATCTTGTTGCCTTCAGCCGATGTTAGACTTTGTGAGGTCAATAGTGTGACGGACAATGCGCAGGGTATGCAAAGTCCTAATATGATTGCTTCAGCCCTATCTAGTGTGGAGACTCTTCAAATCATTGCTCCCCCCATCCTTTTGCTCTTACAATCTTACCACCCCCTCTTCCGCAGATGTCCCTCAGTTTAAGGATGGGGGAGATTAGGCTGGCTTAGTTCTATGTGGATGATATAGAGTCTCTGAAGTTCTGGATTGTGGTTTGTTGATTTTCTTTTGCAGTTTTTCTGCTCCTGCAATGCCCTTCACGCCATCCTGATGGGCACTGTATGTCACCCCCTGGTCAGAGACAAAAAACTGTTAAACTGCAGTCTTGTTATAATAGCACATTCAAGGGTAGATGTAATAAAAGCAGGAAACCTGGGTGAGGGATGGATCAGTCACCCATTTGCAAAATGATCTCTTTTCATCTGCCAGACTATATTCCCTCCCTTCTGGTGAGATCATACCCCCTCAGTTGTACATGATCAGGAACGAACATCTGTGTGAACAGTTGCCATGGAAATGTCACAAAACAAGTATGATTTTCTCCTCAACGCAAATGTTACAGTATAAAACTTCTGTAGGATACTTATCCCTAAGAGGTGCACTTCCAGCATTTGACTCTGAATCCTCCTCACTTGGTTCACTAATTTGGAAATTCATGGCCTGCGTGAACATGTTCCATGCAAATGTCACAAAACAAATATGATTTTCTCCTGAACGCAAATGTTACAGTTTAGAAACTTCTCTAGGATACTTATCCCCAAGAAGTGCACTTCCTACATTTGATTCTGAATCCTCTGCACTTGGTTCACTATTTTGGAAATCATCTCCTGCATGGATAAGTTCCATGGAAACGTCGCAAAACAAGTGTGATTTTCTGCAGAACACAAAGAGGTACGGTATCGAAACTTCTGTAGGATACTTACCACTAAGAAGTGCACTTCCAACATTTGACTCTGAGTCCTCCTCACTTGGTTCACAATTTTGTAAAATCATGGCCTGTGTGAACAGATGCCATGGAAATGTCACAAAACAACTGTGATTTTCACCTAAACGCAAATGTTACTGTATACAAACATTTTTAGGATACTTATCCCTAAGTGGTGCACTTCCAGCATTTGACTCAGAATCCTCCTAACTTGACTCACTATTTTGGAAATTCATGGCCTACGAGAACGTGTTCCATGCAAACGACACAAAACAAGGATGATTTTTTCCTGAACGCAAATGTTACAGTGTAGAAACGTCTCTAGGATACTTATCCCAAAGATGACTTTGAGTCATCCTCATTTGGATAACTATTTTGGAAAAATCATGGCCTTCTTCAACATGTTCCAAGGAAATGTGGCACAACAACTGTTATTTTCTCCTGAACACAAAGAGTTACAGTACAAGAACTTCCGTCGCATACTTACCTGTAAGAAGTACACGTGCAATATTTGAATCTGAACGCTCCTCACTTGGTTCTCTATTTTGGAAAATCATGGCCTGCGAGAACATGTTATATGCAAATGTCACAAAATAAGTATGAACACTAAGTGTTATGGTATAGAATCTTCTGTAGGATACTTATCCTTACGAAGTGCACTTCCAAAATTTGACTCTCAGTCCTCCTCAAATGGTTCACTATTTTGGAAAATCAAGGCCTGCGTGAACATATGCCATGAAAACATAACAAAACCAATGTGATTTCCTCCTGAACATAAAAAGTTACAACGTATGAACATCAACAGGATTCTTATCACTGAGAAGTGAAAGTGAAACACGTGAATTTGATGCTTCCTCACTTGGTGACTATTTTCAAGCTCATTACAGGCCTGAACACAGATGGTAGAATCACCACAAAACGAATGTTGTTTTCTCCAGAACACAAAATTTTAATGTCTAGAAACCTGTGTAGGATACTTGTCCCAAAGAAGTGCACATGCTACATATGACTGTGAGTCCTCTTCACTTGGTTCAGATATTGGATGCATGAACGTGTTTCATGGAAACATCGTACAAGTGTGATTTCCTCCTGAACACAAAGAGTTACAGTATAGAAATTTCTGTATGACACTTATCCTAAAGAAGTGCACTTCCAACATTTGACTCTGAATCCTCCTCACTGGTTCACTATTTTGGAAATCATCTCCTGCATGAATAGGTTCCATGGAAGCGTTGCAAAAAAAGTGTGATTTTCTGCAGAACAGAAAGAGGTAAAGAATCGAAACTTCTGTAGGATATCTACCACTAAGAAGTGTACTTCCAACGTTTAACTCTGAGCCTGCATGAACATGTTCCAAGGAAACATTGCAAAACAAGTATGATGCTCTCCTGAGCAGGAAGAATGACACTATAGAAACTTTGGTGGGATATTTTCCACTAAGAAGAGGAGCACTTGCAACATTTGACTCTGAGTCTTTCTCTCTTGGTTCACAATTTGTAATATCATGGCTTGCCTGTAAATGTTCCATTGACCTTCGTACAACAAGTGTGACTTTCTCCTGATCACAAAGAGTTACAGTATAGAAGTATCCTACTTCTCTAGGATACGTATCCCAACAAAGTGCACTTGAAATCTTTGACTCTGTGTCATCCTCACTTGGTTAACTATTTTGGAAAATTCATGGCCTGCTTCAACATTTTCCATGGAAATGTGGTACAACTACTGTTATTTTCTCCTCAAAACAAAGAGTTACAGTATAGGAACTTCTGTAGGACACTTACCGGTAAGAAGTGCACGTGCAATATTTGACTCTGAACCCTACTCACTGGGTTCACAATTTTGGAAAATCATGGCCTGCGTGAACATGTTATATGCAAATGTAGCAAAACAAGTGTGATCATCTCCTGAACACAAAGTGTTACAGTGTAGAATCTATTGTAGGATACTTATCTCCCTAAGAAGTGCACTTCCAACATTTGACTCTCATCTGCCTCACTTGGTTCACCATTTTGGAAAATCAAGGCCTGCGTGAACATATTCCGTGAAAACGTCACAAAACCAAAGTGATTTACTCCTGAACATAAAAAGTTACAAAGTATGAACATCTACAGTAATCTTATCACTGAGAAGTGAAAGTGAAACATATGAATTTGATGCTTCCTCACTTGGGGACTATTTTCAAGCTCATTACAGGCCTGAACATAGTTGGTAGAATCAGCACAAAACGAATGTTCTTTTCTCCAGAACACAAAATTTTAATGTCTAGAAACCTTTGTAGGATACTTGTTCCAAAGAAGTGCACATGTTACATATACCCGTGAGTCTTCTTCACTTGGTTCACCATTTTGGATGCATGAACATGTTTCATGGAAATGTCATACAAGTGTGATAACCTCCTGAACACAAAGAGTTACAGTATAGAAAGTTCTGTACGACTCTTATCCTAAAGGAGTGCACTTGCAACATTTGACTCAGAGTCCTCCTCACTAGGTTCACTATTTTGGAAAATCATGGCCTATTTGAACATGTTCCATGAAAATGTCACAAAACAATTATGATTTTCTCATGAACTTAAACGTTAAAGTGTAGAAACTTCTCTAGAATACTTATCCCCAAGAAGTGCACTTCCTACATTTGATTCTGAATCATCAGCACTTGGTTCACTATTTTGGAAATCATCTCCTGCCTGAATAAGTTCCATAGAAGCGTCGCAATACAAGTGTGATTATCTGCAAAACACAAAGAGGTACAGTATCGAAAATTCTATAGGATACTTACCACTAAGAAGTGCACTTCCAACATTTAACTCTGAGTCCTCCTCACTTGGTTCAATATTTTGGAAAATCATAGCCTGCGTGAACATGTTCCAGGGAAACATTGCGAAAAAAGTGTGATACTCTCCTGAACACAAAGAATGACAGTATAGAAACTTTGGTGGGTTACTTAACGCTAAGAAGAAGAGCACTTGAAACCTTTGACTCTGAGACCTTCTATCTTGCTTCACTATTTTGGGATATCATGGCTTGCGTGTAAATGTTCCATTGATTGTCGCACAACAAGTGTGACTTTCTCCTGATCACAAGGAGTTACAGTATAGAAACGTCTGTAGGATATGTGGCCCACCGAATTTCACTTGCAACATTTGACTCTCAGTCATCCTCCCTTGGTTAACTATTTTGGAAAAATCATGGCCGGCTTCAACATTTTCCATGGAAACGTGGCACAACAACTGTTATTTTCTATTAAACACAAAGAGTTACAATACAGGAACTTCCATAGGACACTTACCGGTAAGAAGATCACTTGTAATATTTGACTCTGAACCCTCATCACTTGGTTCACTATTTTGTAAAATCATGGCCTATGTGAACATGTGCTATGCATATGTCGCAAAACAAGTATGATCTTCTCCTGAACACAAAGTGTAACACTATAGAATCTTCTGAGGATACTTATACCTAAGAAGTGCACCTCCAACATTTGACTCTCAGTCCTCCTCACGTGGTTCTCTAGTTTGGAAAATCAAGGCCTACATGAACATATTCCATGAAAACGTCACAAAACCAGTTTGAATTTCTCCTGAACATAAAAATTTACAACATATGAACATCTACAGGATTCTTATCACTGAGAAGAAAAAGTGAAACATGTGAATTTGTCGCGTCCTCACTTGGTCTCTATTTTCAAGCTCATTACAAGGCTGAACATAGTTGGTAGAATCAGCACTAAAGAAATGTTGTTTTTTCCAGAATACAAAGTTTTACAGTCTAGAAACCTGTGTAGGATACTTATTCCAAAGAAGTGCACATGCTACGCATGACTTCTCAAAGAAGTGCACATGCTACATATGACTGTGAGTCCTCTTCACTTGGTTCACTATTTTGGAAGGGAACGACATGCATGATCATGTTTCATGGAAACGTTGTAAAACAAGTGTGATTCCTCCTGAACACAAAGAGATACAACATAGAAACATCTGTACGATACTTATCCTGAAAAAGTGCACTTGCAACATTTAACTCAGAGTCCTCCTCACTTGGTTCACTGTTTTGTAAAATCATGGCCTCTGAGAACATGTGCCATTCAAATGTCACAAAACAAGTATGAGTTTTGCCTGAACACAAATGTTACAGTATAGGAACTTCTCTAGGATACTTATCCCTAAGAAGTGAAATTCCAACGTTTGACTCTGAATCCTCCACACTTAGTTCACTATTCTGTAAAATCATGGCCTGTGTGAATATGAGCCATTCAAATGTCACAAAAGAAGTATGAGTTTCGCCTGAACACAAATGTTACAGTATAGGAACATCTCTAGGATACTTATCCCTAAGAAGTGAAATTCCAACATTTGACTATGAATCCTCTGTACTGGTTTCACTCTTTTGGAAAATCATGGCCTGTGTGAATATGTGACATGCAAATGTCGCAAAACAAATATGATCTTCTCCTGAACACAAAGTGTAACACTACAGAATCTTATGTAGTATCCTTGTAACTTATAATTGCACCTCCAACATTTGACTTTCAGTCCTCCTCAGTTGGTTCACTAGTTTGGAAAATCAAGGCCTACATGAACATATTCCATGAAAACGTCACAAAACCAGTTTGAATTTCTCCTGAACATAAAAAGTTACAACGTATGAACATCTACAGGCTTCTTATCACTGAGAAGAGAAAGTGAAACATGTGAATTTGACGCGTCCTCACTTGGTCTCTATTTTCAAGCTCATACAAGGCTGAACATAGTTGGTAGAATCAGCACTAAACAAATGTAGTTTTCTCCAGAATACAAAGTTTTACAGTCTAGAAATCTGTGTAGGATACCTATCCCAAAGAAGTGCACATGCTACACATGACTTCCCAAAGAAGTGCACATGGTACATATGACTGTGAGTCCTCTTCACTTGGTTCCCTATTTTGGAAGGGAACGACATGCATGAACATGTTTCATGGAAACGTCGTAAAACAAGTGTGATTTCCTCCTGAACAGAAAGAGTTACAACATACAAACTTCAGTACAATACTTATCCTAAAGAAGTGCACTTGCAACATTTAACTCAGAGTCCTCCTCACTTGGTTCACAATTTTGTAAAATCATGGCCTCTGTGAACATGTGCCATTCAAATGTCACAAAACAAGTATGACTTTTGCCTGAACACAAATGTTACAGTATAGGAACTTCTCTAGGATACTTATCCCTAAGAAGTGAAATTCCAACGTTTGACTCTGAATCCTCAACACTTAGTTCACTATTCTGTAAAATCATGGCCTGTGTGAATATAAGCCATTCAAATGTCACAAAACAAGTATGAGTTTCGCTTGAACACAAATGTTACATTATAGGAACTTCTCTAGGATACTTATCCCTAAGAAATGAAATTCCAACATTTGACTCTGAATCCTCTGTACTTGTTTCACTCTTTTGGAAAATCATGGCCTCAGTGAACATGTGATATCCAAATGTCACAAAACAAGTATGATCTTCTCCTGAACACAAAGTGTAACACTATAGAATCTTCTGAGGATACTTATACCTAAGAAGTGCACCTCCAACACTTGACTCTCAGTCCTCCTCACGTGGTTCTCTAGTTTGGAAAATCAAGGCCTGCATGAACATATTCCATGAAAACGTCACAAAACCAGTTTGAATTTCTCCTGAACATAAAAATTACAACGTATGAACATCTACAGGCTTCTTATCACTGAGAAGAGAAAGTGAAACATGTGAATTTGACGCGTCCTCACTTGGTCTCTATTTTCAAGCTCATTACAAGGCTGAACATAGTTGGTAGAATCAGCACTAAACAAATGTAGTTTTCTCCAGAATACAAAGTTTTACAGTCTAGAAATCTGTGTAGGATACCTATCCCAAAGAAGTGCACATGATACACATGACTTCCCAAAGAAGTGCACATGCTACATATGACTGTGAGTCCTCTTCACTTGGTTCACTATTTTGGAAGGGAACGACATGCATGAACATGTTTCATGGAAACGTTGTAAAACAAGTGTGATTTCCTCCTGAACACAAAGAGTTACAGCATAGAAACTTCTGTACGATACTTATCCTAAAGAAGTGCACTTGCAACATTTAACTCAGAGTCCTCCTCATTTGGTTCACTGTTTTGTAAAATCATGGCCTCTGTGAACATGTGCCATTCAAATGTCACAAAACAAGTATGAGTTTTGCCTGAACACAAATGTTACAGTATAGGAACTTCTCTAGGATACTTATCCCTAAGAAGTGAAATTCCAACGTTTGACTCTGAATCCTCCACCCTTAGTTCACTATTCTGTAAAATCATGGCCTGTGTGAATATGAGCCATTCAAATGTCACAAAACAAGTATGAGTTTCGCCTGAACACAAATGTTACAGTATAGGAGCTTCTCTAGGATACTTATCCCTAAGAAGTGAAATTCCAACATTTGACTCTGAATCCTCTGTACTGGTTTCACTCTTTTGGAAAATAATGGCCTGCGTGAATATGTGCATGCAAATGTCGCAAAACAAATATGATCATCTCCTGAACACAAAGTGTAACACTATAGAATCTTATGTAGGATACTTGTAACTTATAAGTGCACCTCCAACATTTGACTCTCAGTCCTCTTCACTTGGTTCACTAGTTTGGAAAACCAAGGCCTGCATGAACATATTCCATGAAAACGTCACAAAACCAGTGTGAATTTCTCCTGAACATAAAAATTTACAACATATGAACATCTACAGGATTCTTATCACTGAGAAGAGAAAGTGAAACATGTGAATTTGAAGCTTCCTCACTTGTTCTCTATTTTCAAGCTCATTACAAGCCTGAACACAGTTGGTAGAATCAGCACAAAACAAAGGTCGTTTTCTCCAGAATACAAAGGTTTACAGTTTGGAAACCTTTGTAGGATACTTATCCCAAAGAAGTGCACATGCTACACATGACTTCCCAAAGAAGTGCACATGCTACATATGACTGTGAGTCCTCTTCACTTGGTTCACTATTTTGGAAGGGAACGACATGCATGAACATGTTTCATGGAAACGTTGTAAAACAAGTGTGATTTCCTCCAGAACACAAAGAGTTACAATATAGAAACTTCTGTACGATACTTATCCTAAGGATGTGCACTTGCAACATTTAACTCAGAGACCTCGGCACTTGGTTCACTATTTTGGAAAAATCATGGCCTGCTTCAACATGTTCCATGGAAATGTGGCACAACAACTGTTATTTTCTCCTGAACACAAAGGGTTACAGTATTGGCACTTCTATAGGATACTTACAGGAAAGAAGTGCACGTGCAGTATTTGACTCTGAACACTCCGCACTTGGTTCACTGTTTTGGAAAATCATGGCATGAGTAACATGTTTTATGCAAATGGCGCTAAACAAGTGTGACCTTCTCAGTATAGAATCTTCGGTAGGATACTAATCCCTAAGAAGTGCACTTCTAACATTTGACTCTCACTCTTCCTCACTTGGGTCACTCTTTTGGAAAATCAAGGCCTGCGTGAACATATTCCATGAAAATGTCACAAAACCAGTGTAATTTTCTCCTGAACATAAAAAGTTACATCATATGAACATCTACAGGATTTTATCACTGAGAAGTGGAAGTGAAACATGTGAATTTGACGCTTCCTCTCTTGGTCACTATTTTCAAGCTCATTACTGGCCTGAACATAATTGGTAGAATTAGCAAAAAACAAATGTTGTTTTCTCCAGAACACAAAGTTTTACCATCTAGAAATCTGTGTAGGATACTTATCCACAAGAAGTTCACATGCTACATATGACTGGTTCACGGTTTTGGAAGGGAATGACATGCGTGCTCATATTTCATGGAAACTTCGTACAACAAGTTTGATTTCCTCCTGAACACAAAGAGTTACATTATAGAAACTTCTGTATGACACTTATCCTAAAGAAATGCACTTGCAATATTTGACACAGTGTCCTCCTCACGTGGTTCACTACTTTGGAAAATCATGGCCTGTGTGAACATGTGCCATGCAAATGACACAAAACATGTATGATTTGCTACTGAATGCAAATGGTACAGTATACAAACGTCTGTAGGATACTTATCCCTAAGAGGTTCTCTTCCAGCATTTGACTCTGAATCCTCCTCACTTGGTTCACTATTTTGGAAAATCATGGCCTGCGTGAACATGTGCCATGCAAAGTCACAAAACAAGTATGATTTTCTCCTGAACGCAAATGACAGTATACAAACTTTGTAGGATACTTACCCTAAGAGGTGCACTTCCAGCATTTGACTCTCCTCCCTTGGTTCACTATTTTGGAATATCATCTGCGTGAAAGTACCATGGAAACGTCGCAAAACAAGTGTGATAATCTCCTGAACACAAAGAGCAGTACAGAAACTTTTGGATACTTACCCAAGAAGCACGTACAATTTGACTCTGAGTCCTCCTCTTGGTTCAATTTTGGAATCATGGCTTGCGTGTAAATGGTTCCATTGTCGCACAACAACTGTGACTTTCTCCTGATCACAAACAGTTAAGTACAGAACTCTCTAGGATACTTCCAGTAAGAAGTGCACGTGCAATATTTGACTGAACCCTCCTCACTTGGTTCACTATTTTGGAACATCATGGACTGCATGAACATGTTAAATGCAAATGTTGCAAAACGAGTGTGATCTTCTCCTGAACACAAAGTGTTACAGTGTAGAATCTTCTGTAGGATACATATCCCTAAGAAGTGCACTTCCAACATTTGACTCTCAGTCTTCCTCACTTGGCTCACTCTTTTGGAAATCAAGGCCTACATGAACATATTCCATGAAAACGTCACAAAACCAGTGTGATTTTCTTACTGAACATAAAAATTTACAACATATGAACATCTACAGGATTCTTATCACTGAGAAGTGGAAGTGAAACATGTGAATTTGACGCTTCCTCACTTGGTCACTGTTTTCAAGCTATTACAGGCCTGAAGATAGTGTGTAGAAACAGCACAAAACGAATGTTGTTTTCTCTCCAGAACAAAAAGTTTTACAGTCTAGGAACCTGTGTAGGATACTTATCCCAAAGAAGTGCACATGCTACATATGACTGTGAGTCCTCTTCACTTGGTTCACGATTTTGGAAGGGAATGACATGCATGAACATGTTTCATGGAAATGTCATACAACAAGTGTGATTTCATTATGAACACAAAGAGTTACAGTATAGAAAATTCTGTACGACATTTATCTTAAAGAAGTGCACTTGCAACATTTGACTCAGAGTCCTCCTGACTTGGTTCACTATTTTGGAAAATCATGGCCTGCATGAACATGTGCCATGCAAGTGTCACAAAACAAGTATGATTTTCTCCTGGACACAAACGTTACAGTATACAAACCTGTGTAGGATACTTATCCCAAAGAGGTGCACATGCTACATATGACTGTAAGTCCTCTTCACTTGGTTCATGATTTTGGAAGTAAATGTGATGTGCGTGAACATGTTTCATGAAATGTTGTACAACAAGTGTGATTTCCTCCTGGAACACAAAGAGTTAAAGTATATAAACTTCTGTATGACACTTATCCTAAAGAAGTGCACTTGCAACATTTGACTCAGAATCCTCCTCACTTGGTTCACTATTTTGGAAATTCATGGCCTACGTGAATATGTTCCATGCAAATGTCACAAAACAAGCATGATTTTCTCCTGAACGCAATGTTACTGTGTAGAAACTTCTCTACGTTACTTATCCCTATGAAGTGCACTTCCTACATTTGATTCTGAATCCTCCTCACCTGGTTCACTATTTTGGGAAATCATCTCCTGCATGAATAGGTTCCATTTAAACGTCGCAAACAAGTGTGATTTTCTGAAGAACACAAAGAGGTACAGTATCGAATCTTCTGTAGGATAGTTACCACTAAGAAATGCACTTCCAACATTTGACTGTGAGTCCTCCTCACTTGGTTCACTATTTTGGAAAGTCATAGCCTGCGTGAACATGTTCTATGGAAACATTCAAAAACAAGTGTGGTACTCTCCTGAACACAAATAATTACTGTATAGAAACTTTTGTGGGATACTTACCGCTAAGAAGAGCACTTGCAACATTTGACTCTGAGTCCTTCCCTCTTGGTTCACTATTTTGGAATATCATGGCTTGCGTGTAAATGTTCCATTGACTGTCGCACAAGAAGTGTGACTTTCTCCTGATCAAAAAGAGTTACAGTATAGAAACTTCTATAGGATACGTATCCGAATGACGTTTGCTTGCAACATTTGACTCTGAGTCATCCTCACTTGGTTAATTATTTTAAAAAATCATGGCGTGCTTCAACAAGGTCCATGGAAATGTGGCACAACAACTGTTATTTTCTCCTGAACACAAAGAGTTACAATATAGGAACTTCCGTAGAATACTTATCAATAAGAATTGCACGTGCAATATTTGACTCTAAACCCTCCTCACTTGTTTCGCAATTTTGGAAAATCATGGCCTTGCGTGAACACGTTCTATGCAAATGGCGCGAAATCAGTGTGATCTTCTCCTTAACACAAATGTTACAGTATAGAATTATCTGTAGGATACTTATCCCTAAGACGTGTACTTCGAACATTTGACTCTCAGTCTTCCTCACTTGGTTCACTCTTTGGAAAATCAAGGCCTGCGTGAACATATTCCATGAAAACGTCAGAAAACCAGTGTGCTTTCTTCCTGAACATAAAAAGTTACAACGTACAAACATCTACAGGATACTTATCACTGAGAAGTGGAAGTGAAACATGTGAATTATACGCTTCCTCATGTGGTCACTATTTTTCAAGCTCTTTACAGGCCTGAACACAGTTGGTAGAATCAGCACAAAACGAACGTTTTTTCTCCAGACACAAAGTTTTACCATCTAGAAACCTGTGTAGGATACTTGTCCCAAAGAAGTGCACATGCTACATATGATTGTGAGTCCTCTTCACTTGGTTCACGATTTTGGAAGGATATGACATGCATGAACATGTTTCATTGAAACGTCGTACAACAAGTGTGATTTCCTCCTCCTGAACACAAAAAGTTACAGTATAGAAACCTCTGTAATGACACTTATCCTAAAGAAGTGCACTTCCAACTTTGACTCAGATTCCTCCTCACTTGCTTAACTATTTTGGAAAATCATGGCTTGTGTGAACATATGCCATGCAAATGTCACAAAACATGTATGTTTTTCTCCTGAATGCAAATGTTACAGTATAAAAACTTCTGTAGGATACTTCTCCCTAAGATGTGTGCTTTCAGCATTTGACTGAATCCTCCTCACTTGGTTCACTACTTTGGAAATTCACGGCCTGCGTGAACAAGTTCCATGCAAATGTCACAATACAAGGATGATTTTCTCCTGAACGCAAATGTTACAGTGTAGAAACGTTTCTAGGATACTTATCCCTACGAAGTGCACTTCCTATATTTGTTTAGAGTATCCTCTGCACTTGGTTCACTATTTTGGAAATCATGTCCTGCATGAATAGGTTCCATGGAAACGTCGCAAAACAAGTGTGATTTTCTGCAGAATACAAAGAGGTACAGTATCGAAACTTCTGCAGCATACTTACCACTAAGAAGTGCACGTGCAATATTTGACTCTGAACCCTCCTCACTTGGTTCACTATTTTGTAAAGTCATAGCCTGCGTGAACATGTTCCATGGAAACATCGCAAAACAAGTGTGATACTCTCCTGATCACAAAGATTTGCAGTATAGAAACTTTTGTGGGTCACTTACCGCTAAGAAGAGCACTTGCAAAATTTGGCTCTCAGTTCTCCTCACTTGGTTCACTATTTTGGAAAATCATGACCTGTGTGAACATGTGGAATGCAAATGTCACAAAACAAGTATGAATTTCTCCTGAACACAAATGTTACAGTGTAGAAACGTCTCTAGGATACTTATTCCTACAAAGTGCACTTCCTACATTTGATTCTGAATCATCCGCACTTGGTTCACTATTTTGGAAATCATCTCCTGCATGAATAGGTTCCATGGAAATGTTGCAAAACATCTGTGATTTTCTGCAGAACACAAAAAGGTACAGTATCTTAACTTCTGAAGGATACCTACCACTAAGAAGTGCACTTCCAACATTTGACTCTGAGTCCTCCTCACTTGTTTCACTATTTTGGAAAATCATAGCCTGCGTGAATATGTTCTATGGAAGCATTCCAAAAAAAGTGTGATACTCTCCAGAACACAAAGTATTACAGTATAGAAACTTTTGTGGGATACTTACCACTAAGAAGAGCACTTGCAACATTTGACTCTGAGTCCTTCTCTCTTGGTTTTTTTGGAATATCACGGCTTGCGTGTAAATGTTCCATTGACTATTGTACAACAAGTGTGACTTTCTCCTGATCACAAATACTTACGGTATAGGAACTTCTGTAGGATACGTATCCCAAAGAAGTGCACTTGCAACATTTGACTCTGAGTCATCCACACTTGTTTACCTATTTTGGAAAAGTCATGGCCTGATTCAACATGTTCCATAGAAATGTGGCACAACAACTGTTATTTTCTCCGGAACACAAAGAGTTACAGTATAGGAATTTCCACAGGATACTTACTGGTAAGAAGTGCACGTGCAATATTTGACTCTGAACCCTCCTCACATGGTTCACTATTTTGGAAAATCATGGCCTGAGTGAACATGCTATATGAAAATGTGGCAAAACAAGTGTGATCTTCTCCTTAACACAAATGTTACAGTATAGAATTATCTGTAGGATACTTATCCCTAAGAAGTGTACTTCCAACATTTGACTCTCAGTCTTCCTCACTTGGTTCACTCTTTTGGAAAATCAAGGCCTGCGTGAACATATTCCATGAATACGTCACAAAACCAGTGTGATTTTCTTACTGAACATAAAAATTTACAACGTATGAACATCTGCAGGATTCTTATCATTGAAAAGTGGAAGTGAATGTGAATTAGACACTTCCTCACGTGGTCACTATTTTTAAACTCATTACAGGCCTAAACATAGTTGGTAGAATCAGCACAAATAAATGTTGTTTTCTCCAGAACACAAAGTTTTACAGTCTAGAAACCTGTGTAGGATACTTATCCCAAAAAATTGCACATGCCACATATGACTGTGAGTCCTCTTCACTTGGTTCACGATTTTGGAAAGGAATGACATGCATGAACAAGTTTCAAGGAAACTTCGTACAACAAGTGTGATTTTCTCCTGAACACAAAGAGTTACAGTATAGAAAGCTCTGTAACGACACTTATCCTAAAGAAGTGCACTTGCAACATTTGACTCAGAGTCCTCCTCACTTGGTTCACTATTTTGGAAATTCATGGCCTGTTTGAATATGTGTCATGCAAATGTCACAAAACAAGTATGATTTTCTCCTGAATGCAAATGTTACAGAGTAGAAACTTCTCTAGGATACTTATCCCCAAGAAGTGCGCTTCCTACATTTGATTCTGAATCCTCCGCACTTGGCTCACTATTTTGGAAATCATCTGCTGCATGAATAGGTTCCATGGAAACATCGCAAAACAAGTGTGATTTTCTGCAGAACACAAAGAGGTACAGTATCGAAACTTCCGTAGGATACTTACCACTAAGAAGTGCACTTCCAACATTTGACTCTGAGTCCTCCTCACTTGTTTCACTATTTTGGAAAATCATAGCCTGCGTGAATATGTTCTATGGAAGCATTCCAAAAAAAGTGTGTTACTCTCCAGAACACAAAGTATTACAGTATAGAAACTTTTGTGGGATACTTACCACTAAGAAGAGCACTTGCAACATTTGACTCTGAGTCCTTCTCTCTTGGTTTTTTTGGAATATCACGGCTTGCGTGTAAATGTTCCATTGACTATTGTACAACAAGTGTGACTTTCTCCTGATCACAAATACTTACAGTATAGGAACTTCTGTAAGATACGTATCCCAACGAAGTGCACTTGCAACATTTGACTCTGAGTCATCCACACTTGTTTACCTATTTTGGAAAAGTCATGGCCTGATTCAACATGTTCCATAGAAATGTGGCACAACAACTGTTATTTTCTCCTGAACACAAAGAGTTACAGTATAGCAACTTCCATAGGATATTTACCGGTAAGAAGTGCACATGCAATATTTGTCTCTGAACCGTCCTCACTTGGTTCACTATTTTGGAAAATCATGGCCTGAGTGAACATGCTATATGAAAATGTGGCAAAAAGTGTGATCTTCTCCTTAACACAAATGTTACAGTATAGAATTATCTGTAGGATACTTATCCCTAAGAAGTGTACTTCGAACATTTGACTCTCAGTCTTCCTCACTTGGTTCACTCTTTTGGAAAATCAAGGCCTGCGTGAACATATTCCATGAATACGTCACAAAACCAGTGTGTATTTCTCCTGAACATAAAAAGTTACAACGTATGAACATCTACAGGATTCTTATCATTGAGAAGTGGAAGTGAAACATGTGAATTTGACGCATCCTCACTTGGTCACTATTTTGAAGCTCATTACAGGCCTGAACATAGTTGGTAGAATCACCACAAAACGAATGTTGTTTTTCTCCAGAACACAAAGTTTTTACAGTCTAGAAACCTGTGTAGGATACTTATCCCAATGAATTGCACATGCTACATATGACTGTGCGTCCTCTTCTCTTGGTTCACGATTTTGGAAGGGAACGACATGTATGAATATGTTTCATTGAAACGTCGTACAACAAGTGTGATTTCCTCCTAAACACAAAGAGTTACAGTATAGAAACCTCTGTAAGGACACTTATCCTAAAGAAGTGCACTTGTAACATTTGACTCAGAGTCCTCCTCACTTTGTTCACTATTTTGGAAAATAATGGCCTGTGTGAACATGTGCCATGCAAATGTCACAAAACAAGTATGATTTTCTCCTGAATGCAAATGTTACAGTATACAAACTTCTGTATAATACTTATCCCTACGAGGTGCACTTCCAGGATTTGACTCTGAATCCTCCTCACTTGGTTCACTATTTTGGAAATTCACGGCCTGCTTGAACATGTTCCATGCAAATGTCACAGAACAAGGATGATTTTCTCCTGAAGACAAATGTTACAGTGTAGGAACTTCTCTAGGATACTTTTCCGTATGAAGTGCACTTCCTACATTTTATTCTGAATCATCCGCACTTGGTTCAATGTTTTGGAAATCATCTCCTGCATAAATAGGTTCCAAGGAAACGTCGCAAAACAACTGTGATTTTCTGCAGAACAAAAAGAGATACACTATCAAAACTTCTGCAGCATACTTACCACTAAGAAGTGCATGTGCAATATTTGACTCTGAACCCTCCTCACTTGGTTCACTGTTTTGGAAAGTCATAGCCTGCGTGAACATGTTCCATGGTAACATTGCAAAACAAGTTTGATACTCTTCTGATCACAAAGAATTACAGTATAGAAACTTTTGTCAGATACTTACCGCTAAGAAGACCACTTGCAAAATTTGACTCTCAGTCCTCCTCACTTGGTTCACTATTTTGGAAATTCATGGCCTGTGTGAACATGTGCCATGCAAATGTCACAAAACAAGGATGATTTTCTCCTGAACGCAAATGTTACAGTGTAGAAACGTTTCTAGGATACTTATCCCTACGAAGTGCACTTCCTACATTTGTTTAGAGTATCCTCTGCACTTGGTTCACTATTTTGGAAATCATGTCCTGCATGAATAGGTTCCATGGAAACGTCGCAAAACAAGTGTGATTTTCTGCAGAACACAAAGAGGTACAGTATCGAAACTTCTGTAGGTTACTTACCATGGAGAAGTGCACTTCCAACATTTGACTCTGAACCCTGCTCACTTGGTTCACTATTTTGGAAAATCATAGCCTGTGTGAACATGTTCTATGGAAGCATTCCAAAACAAGTGTGGTACTCTCCTGAACACAAAGAATTACTGTATAGGAACTTTTGTGGGATACTTACCACTAAGAAGAGCACGTGCAATATTTGACTCTGAGTCCTTCTCTCTTGGTTCACTATTTTGGAATATCATGGCTTGCGTGCAAATGTTACATTGACTGTCGTACGACAAGTGTGAATTTCTCCTGATCACAAATAGTTACAGTATAGGAACTTCTGTAGGATACGCATCACAACAAAGTGCACTTGGTTAAGTATTTTGGAAAAATCATGGCCTGCTTCAACATGTTCCATTGAAATGTGGCACAACAACTGTTATTTTCTCCTGAACACAAAGATATAACTTACAGGAAATTGCGTAGGATACTTACCGGTAAGAAGTGCACATGCAATATTTGACTCTGAACCCTCCTCACTTGGTTCACTATTTTGGAAAATCATGGACTGCGTGAACATGTAATATGTAAATGTGGCAAAACAAGTGTAATCTTCTTCTGAACACAAAGTGTTACAGTAGAGAATCTTCTGTAGGATACTTATCCTTAAGAAGTGCACTTCCAACATTGGACTCTCAGTCCTCCTCACTTGGTTCACTCTTTTGGAAAATCAAATCCTGCGTGAACATATTCCATGAATACATCACAAAACCAGTGTGTATTTCTCCGGAACATAAAAAGTTACAACGTATGAACATCTACACGATTCTTATCATTGAAAAGTGGAAGTGAAATGTGAATTTGACACTTCCTCACGTGGTCACTATTTTCAAGCTCATTACAGGCCTGAACATAGTTGGTAGAATCAGCACAAATAAATGTTGTTTTCTCCAGAACACAAAGTTTTACAGTCTAGAAACATGTGTAGGATACTTATCCCAAAAAATTCACATGCCACATATGACTGTGAGTCCTCTTCACTTGGTTCATGATTTTGGAAGGGAATGACATGCATGAACATGTTTCAAGGAAACTTCGTACAACAAGTGTGATTTTCTCCTGAACACAAAGAGTTACAGTATAGAAAGCTCTGTAACGACACTTATCCTAAAGAAGTGCACTTGCAACATTTGACTCAGAGTCCTCCTCACTTGGCTCATTATTTTGGAAATTCATGTCCTGTTTGAATATTTGTCATGCAAATGTCACAAAACAAGTATGATTTTCTCCTGAATGCAAATGTTACAGAGTAGAAAGTTCTCTAGGATACTTATCCCCAAGAAGTGCGCTTCCTACATTTGATTCTGAATCCTCCGCACTTGGCTCACTATTTTGGAAATCATCTGCTGCATGAATAGGTTCCGTGGAAACGTCGCGAAACAAGTGTGATTTTCGGCAGAACACAAAGAGGTACAGTATCGAAACTTCTGTAGGTTACTTACCACTAAGAAGTGCATTTCCAACATTTGACTCTGAGTCCTCCTCACTTGGTTCACTATTTTGGGAATCATAGCTTCCGTGAACATGTTCTAGGAAACATTGCAAAACAAGTGTTATACTCTCCTGAACACCAAGAATGACAGTATAGAAACGTTTGTGGGATACTTACTGCTACGAACAAGAGCACATACAACATTTGACTATGAGTCCTTCTCTCTTGGTTCCCTATTTTGTAATATCATGGCTAGCGTGAAAATGTTCCATTGACTGTCACCCACCAAGTGTGACTTTATCCTGATCACAAAGACTTACAGTACAGAGACTTCTGTGGCATACATATACCAACGAAGTGCACTTGCAACATTTGACTCTGGGTCATACTCACTTGGTTAATTTTTGAAAAAATCAGGGGCTGTCTCAATATGTTCCATTGAAATGTGGCACAAAACGAATGTGGCAGAAAACGAATGTTATTTTCTCCTGAACACAAAGTTTTTCGTTCTAGAAACCTGAGTAGGATACTTGTCTCAAAGAAGTGCACATGCTACATATGACTGAGAGTCCTCTTCATATGGTTCACGATTTTGGAAGGGAATGACATGCACGAACCTGTTTCATGAAAACATCATAAAACAAGTGTGATTTCCTCCTGAACACAAAGAGTTACAGTATAGAAACTTCTGTACGACACTTATCCTAAAGAAGTGCACTTGCAACATTTGACTCAGAGTCCTCACTTGGTTCACTATTTTGTAAAATCATGGCCTGTATGAACATGTGCCATGCAAATATCACAAAATAGTATGATTTTCTCCTGAACCCAAATATTACAGTATACAAACTTCTGTAGAATACTTCTCCCTAAGATGTGCACTTTCAGCATTTGACTCTGAATCCTCCTCACTTGGTTCACTATTTTGGAAATTCATGGCCTGCGTGAACATGTTGCATGCAAATGTCACAAAACAAGTATGATTTTCTACTGAACGCAATTGTTACAGTGTAGAACCTTCACTAGGATACTTATCCCAAGAAGTGCACTTCCTTCATTTGATTCTGAATCCTCCACACTTGGTTCACTGTTTTGAAAATCATCTCCTGCATGATCAGGTTCCATGGAAACATCGCAAGACAAGTGTGATTTTCTGCAGAACACAAAGAGGTACAGTATCGAAACTTCTGTAGGTTACTTACCGACTAAGAAGTGCACTTCCAACATTTGACTCTGAGTCCTCCTCCCTTGTTTCACTATTTTGGAAAATCATAGCCTGCGTGAACATGTTTCAGGGAAACATTTCAGAACAAGTGTGAAACTCTCCTGAGCACAAAGAATTACAGTATAGAAACTTAGGTGGGATATTTACCGCTAAGAAGAAGAGCACTTGGAACATTTGACTCTGAGTCCTTCTCTTGGTTCACTATTTGGGAATATCATGGCCTTCGTGTAATTTTTCCATTGACTGTAACACAACAAGGGTGCCTTTCTCCTGATCACAAAGAGTTACAGTATAGAAACTTCTGTAGGATACATATCCCAACCACGTGCACTTGCAACATTTGACTCTGAGTCATCCACACATGGTTCACTATTTTGAAATTCATGGCCTGCGTGAACACGTTCCATGCAAATGTCATAAAACACATGATTTTTTCCAGAGGACAAATATTACAGTGTAAAAACTTCTTTAAGATACTTAACCCCAAGAAGTGTACTTCCCACATTTGATTCTGAATCATCCGCACTTGGTTCACTATTTTGGAAATCATCTCCTACATGAATAGGTTCCATGGAAATGTCACAAGACAAGTGTGATTTTCTGCAGAACACAAAGAGGTACAGTATCGAAAATTCTGTAGGATACATACCACTAAGACGTGCACTTCTAACATTTGACTCTGAGTCCTCCTCCCTTTTTTTACTATTTTGGAAAATCATAGCCTGCGTGAACATGTTCCATGGAGACATTGCAAAACAAGTGTGATACTCTTCTGAACACAAAGAAGGACAGTAGAGAACTTTTGTGGAATACTAACCGCTAAGAAGAAGAGCACTTGAAACATTTGACTCTGGGTCATCCTCACCTGGTTAACTATTTTGGAAAAATGATGGCCTGCTTCAACACGTTCCATGGAAATGTGGCACAACAACTGTTAATTTCTCCTGAACACAAAGAGTTACAGTATAGGAACTTCCGTAAGACACTTACCGGTAAGAAGTACACGTGCAATATTTGACTCTGAAACCTTCTCACTTGGTTCACTATTTTGGAAATCATCTCCTTCATGAATAGGTTCCATGCAAATGTCACAAAACAAGTGTGATTTTCTGCAGAACACAAAGAGGTACAATATTGAAACTTCTGTAGGATACTTACCACTAAGAAGTGCACTTCCAACATTTCACTCTGAGTCCTCCTCACTTGATTCACTATTTTGGAAAGTCATAGCCTGCGAGAACATTTTCATTGGAAACATTGCAAAACAAGTGTGATACTCTCCTGAACACAAAGAATTAAAGTATAGAAACTTTTGTGGGATACTTACCGCTAAGAAGAGCACTTGCAACATATGGCTCTTAGTTCTTCTCTCTTGGTTCACTATTTTGGAATATCATGGCTTGCATGTAAATGTTCCATTGACTGTCGCACAACAAGTGTGACTTTCTAATGATCACAAAGAGTTACAGTATTGAAACTTCTGTGGCATATGTATCCCAACGAAGTGCACTTGCGAAATTTGACTCTGAGTCATCCTCACTTGGTTAACTATTTTGGAATAATCATGGCCTGCTTCAACAAGTTCCATGCAAATGTGGCACAACAACTAATATTTTCTCCTGAACAGAAAGAGTTACAATATAGTATCTTCCTTAGGACACTTACTGGTAAAAGTACACGAGCAATATTTGATTCTGAATCCTCCTCACTTCGTTCAATATTTTGGAAAATCATGGCCTGCATGAACATGTTATGTGCAAATGTTGCAAAACCAGTGAACTCAATGTGTAACACTATAGAATCTTCTGTAGGATACTTAACCCTAAGAAGTGCACTTCCAACATTTGACTCACAGTCCTCCTCACTTGATTTACTATTTTGGAAAATCAAGGCCTGCATGAACGTATTCTATGAAAACGTCACAGAACCAGTGTGAATTTCTCTTGAACATAAAAAGTAACAACGTATTAACATCTACAGGATTCTTATCACTGAGAAGTGAAAGTGAAACATGTGAATTTGATGCGTCCTCTCTTGGTTACTATTTTCAAGCGCATTACAAGCATGAACATAGTTGGTAGAATCAGCACAAAACAAATGTTGTTTTCTCCATAATACAAAGTTTTACAGTCTAGAAACCTGTGTAGGATACTTATCCCAAAGAAGTGCACATACTACATATGACTGTGAGGCCTCTTCATTTGGTTCACTATTTTGGAAGGGAACAACATGCATGAACATGTTTTTTGGAAATGCCGTAAAACAAGTGTGATATCCTCCTGAACACAAAGAATTACAGTATAGAAACTTCTGTAAGGACACATATCCTAAAGAAGTGCACTTGCAACATTTGACTCAGAGTCCTCCTCACTTGGTCCACTATTTTGGAAAATCATGGCCTGTGTGAACATGTGCCATGCAAATGTCACAAAACAGGATGATTTCTCCTGAACGCACATGTTACAGTGTAGAAATGTCTCTAGGATACTTATCCCCAAGAAGTGCACTTCCGACATTTGATTCTGAATCCTCCGCACTTGGTTCACTATTTTGGAAATCATCTCCTGCATGGATAGGTTCCATGGAAATGTCACAAAACAAGTGAGATTTTCTGCAGAACACAAAGAGGTACAGTATCTTAACTTCTGTAGGATACCTACCACTAAGAAGTGCACTACCAACATTTGACTCTGAGTCCTCCTCACTTGGTTCACTATTTTGGAAAGTCATAGCCTGTGTGAATATGTTCTATGGAAGCATTCCAAAAAAAGTGTGATACTCTCCTGAACACAAAGAATTACAGTATAGAAACTTTTGTGGGATACGTACCGCTAAGAAGAGCACTTGCAACATTTGACCCTGAGTCCTTCTCTCTTGGTTATTTTGGAATATCATGGCATGCGTGTAAATGTTCCATTGACTGTCGCACAACAAGTGTGATTTTCTCCTGATCACAAAGAGTTACAGTATAGAAACTTCTGTAGGATACGTGTCCCCACGAAGTGCACTTGCAACATTTCAGTCTAAGTAATCCTCACTTGGTTAACTATTTTGGAAAATTCATGGCCTGCCTCAATATGTTCCATGGAATGTGGCACAAAGAGTGCTATTTCCTCCTGAACACAGAGTTACAGTATAGGAAATTCCATAGGATACTTACCGGTAAGCAGTGCACGTGCAATGTTTGACTCTGAACCCTCCTCACTTGGTTCACTATTTTGGAAAATCATGGCTTGCGTGAACATATTATATGCAAATGTCGCAAAACAAGTGTGATCTTCTTCTGAACACAAAGTGTTACAGTATAGAATCTTCTGTAGGATACTTATGCCTGAGAAGTGCACTTCCATATTTTGACTCTCAGTCTTCCTCACTCGGTTCACTCTTTTGGAAAATCAAGGCCTGGGTGAACATATTCCATGAAAACATTACAAAACCAGTGTGATTTTCTCCTGAACATAAAAGTTACAACGTATGAATATCTACAGGATTCTTATCACTGAGAAGTGAAAGTGAAACATGTGAATTTGACGCTTCCTCACTTGGTCACTATTTTCAAGCTCATTATAGGCCTGAACATAATTGGTAAAATCAGCCCAAATGAATGTTTTTTCTCCAGAACACATAGTTTTACAGTCCAGAAACCTGTGTAGGATACTTATCCCAAAGAAGTGCACATGCTACATATGACTGTGAGTCCTCTTCGTTTGGTTCACGATTTTGGAAGGGAATGACATGGATGAACATGTATCATGGAAACGTCGTACAAGTGTGATTTCCTCCTGAACACAAAGAGTTACAGTATAGAAACTTCTGTACGACACTTATCCTAAAGAAGTGTACTTGCAACATTTGACTCAGAGTCCTCCTCACTTGGTTCACTATTTTGGAAAATCATGGTCTGTGTGAAAATGTGTCATGCAAATGTCACAAAACAAGTATGATTTTCTCCTGAACACAAATGTTACAGTATAGAAATGTCTCTAGGATACTTATCCCCAAGAAGTGCAATTCCTACATTTCATTCTGAATCCTCCACACTTGGGTCACTATTTTGGAAATCATCTCCTGCATGAGTAGATTCCATGGAAATGTCGCAAAACAAGTGTGATTTTCTGCAGAACACAAACAGGTACACTATCAAAACTTCTGTAGGATATGTACCACTAAGAAGTACACTTCCAACATTTGACTCTGAGTCTTCCTCACTTGGTTCACTATTTTGTAAAATCATAGCCTGCGTGAACATGTTCCAGGGAAACACTGCAAAACAAGTGTGATACCCTCCTGAACACAATGAGTTACAGTATAGAAACTTTGTGGGATATTTACCGCTAAGAAGCGCACTTGCAACATTTGACTCTGAGTCATCCTCACTTGGTAAACTAATTTGGAAAAATCTTGGCCTGTTTCAACATGTTCCATGGAAATGTGGTAAAACAACTGCTTTATTCTCCTGAACACAAAGAGTTACAGAATAGGAACTTCCATACAATATTTACTGGTAAGAAGTGCATGTGCAATATTTGACTCTGAACCCTCCTCACTTGGGTTACTATTTTGGAAAATCATGTCCTGTGTGAACATGTTATATGCAAATGTCACAAAACAAGTGTGATCTTCTACTGAACACAAAGTGTTACAGTATAGAATCTTCTGTAGGATACATATCCCTAAGAAGTGCACTTCCAACACTTGACTCTCAGTCTTCCTCACTTGGTTCACTCTTTTGGAAAATCAATGCCTGCGTGAACATATTCCATGAATACGTCACAAACCAGTGTGATTTTGTCCTGAACATAAAAAGTTACAACATATGAACATCTACAGGAGTCTTATCACTGAGAAGTGAAAGTGAAACGTGAATTTGACGCTTCCTCACTTGGTCACTATTTTCAAGCTCATTACATGCCTGAACATGGTAGAATCAGCCCAAAATGAATGTTTTTTCTCCAGAACACAAAGATTTACAGTCCAGAAACCTGTGTAGGATACTTATCCCAATGAAGTGCACATGCTACATATGACTGTGAGTCCTCTTCACTTGGTTCACTATTTTGGAAGGGAATGACATGCATGAACATGTTTCATGTAAACGTCGTACAACAAGTGTAATTTTCTCCTGAACACAAAGAGTTACAGTATAGAAACTTCTGTACGAACCTTATCCTAAAGAAATGTACTTGCAACATTTGACTCAGAGTCCTCCTCACATCGTTCACTATTTTGGAAAATCATGGCCAGTGTGAACATGTGCCATGCAAATGTCACAAAACAAGTATGATTTTCTCCTGAACACAAATGTTACAGTGTAGAAATGTCTCAAGGATACTTATCCCCATGAAGTGCACTTCCAGCATTTGATTCTGAATCCTCCGCACTTGGTTCACTATTTGGAAATCATCTCCTGCATGGATAGGTTCCATGGAAATGTCACAAAACAAGTGAGATTTTCTGCAGAACACAAAGAGGTACAGAATCAAAACTTCTGTAGGATACTTATCCATAAGAACTGCACTTCCAACACTTGACTCTCAGTCTTCCTCACTTGGTTAACTCTTTTGGAAAACCAAGGCCTGCGTGAACGTATTCCATGAAAAGTCACAAAACCAGTGTGATTTTCTCCGAAACATAAAAAGTTACCATGTATGAACATCTACAGGATTCCTATCACTGAGAACTGAAAGTGAAACGTGAATTTGACACTTCCTCAGTAGGTCACTATTTTCGAGCTCATTACAAGCCTGAACATAGTTGGTAGAATCAGCACAAAATGAATGTTGTTTCTCCAGAACACAAAGTTTTACAGTCTAGAAACCTGTGTAGGATACTCATCCCAAAGAAGTGCACATGTTACATATGACGGAGAGTCCTCTTCACTTGGTTCATTATTTTGGAAGGGAATGACATGCATGAACATGTTTCATGGAAATGTCGTATAACAAGTGTGATTCTCTCCTGAACACAAAGAGTTACAGTATAGAAACTTCTGTATGACACTTATCCTAAAGAAGTGCACTTGCATCATTTGACTCAGAGTCCTCCTCACTTGGTTCACTATTTTGGAAAATCATCGCCTGTGTGAACATGTGCCATGCAAATGTCACAAAACAAGTGCGATATTCTCCTGAATGCAAATGTTACTGTATATAAACATCTGTAGGATACTTATCCCAAACAGGTGCACTTCCAGCATTTGACTCAGACTCCTCCTCACTTGGTTCACTATTTTGGAAAATCATGGCCTGTGTGAACATGTGCCATGCAAATGTCACAAAACAAGTATGATTTTCTCCTGAACGTAAATGTTACAGTGTAGAAACTTCTCTAGGATACTTCTCCCCAAGATGTGCACATCCTACATTTGATTCTGAATCCTCCGCACTTGGTTCACTATTTTGGAAATCATCTCCTGCATGGATAGGTTCCATGGAAATGTCGCAAAACAAGTGTGATTTTCTGCAGAAAACAAAGAGGAACAGTATCAAAACTTCTGTAGGATACATACCACTTAGAAGTGCACTTCCAACATTTGATTCTGAGTCCTCCTCACTTAATTCACTATTTTGGATAGTCATAGCCTGCGTGAATATGTTCCATGGAAGCATTCCGAAACAAGAGTGATACTCTCCTGAACACAAAGAATTACAATAGAAAAACTTTTGTGGGATAGTTACCGCTAAGAAGAGCACTTGCAACATTGGACTCTGAGTCCTTCTCTCTTGGTTATTTTGGAATAACATGGTTTGCCTGTAAATGTTCCATTGACTGTCGCACAACAAGTGTGATTTTCTCCTCATCACAAACAGTTACAGTATAGAAACTTCTGTAGGATACGTGTCCCACCGAAGTGCACTTGCAACATTTCATTCTGAGTCATCCTCACTTGGTTAACTATTTTGGAAAAATCATGGCCTGCCTCAATATGTTCCATGGAAATGTGGCACAACAACTGTTATTTTCTCCTGAACACAAAGAGTTACAGTATAGGAACTTCCGCAGCATACTTACTGGTAAGAAGTGCACGCGCAATATTTGACTCTGAACCCTCCTCACTTGGTTCACTATTTTGGAAAATCATGGCCTGCGTGAACATTTTATATGCAAATGTCGCAAAAATTGTAATGTTCTCCTGAACACAAAATGTAACAGTATAGAATCTTCTGTAGGATACTTATCCCTAAGAAGTGCACTTCCAACATTTTACTCTCAGTCTTCCTCACATGGTTCCCCATTTTGGAAAATCAAGGCCTGCGTGAACATATTCCATGAAAACGTCACAAAACCAGTGTGATTTTCTCCTGAACATAAAAAGTTACCACGTATGATCATCTACAGGATTCTTATCCCTGAGAAGTGAAAGTGAAATGTGAATTTGAGGCTTCCTCAGTAGATCACTATTTTCAAGCTCATTACAAGCCTGAACATAGTTGGTAGAATCAGCACAAAACAAATGTTTTCTCCAGAACACAAAATTTTACCCTCTAGAAACCTGTGTAGGATATTTTTCCCAAAGAAGTGCACATGCTACATATGATTGTGAGTCCTCTTCACTTCGTTCACGATTTTGGAAGGGAATGACAAGCATGAACATGTTTCATGGAAATGTCATACAACAAGTGTGATTTCCTCCTGAACATGAAGAGTTACATTATAGAAACTTCTGTATGACACTTATCCTAAATAAGTGCACTTGCAACATTTGACTCAGGGTCCTCTTCACTTGTTTCACTGTTTTGTAAAATCTTGGCCTGTGTGAATATATGCCATGCAAATGTCACAAAACAAGTATGATTTTCTCCTGAATGCAAATGTTATAGTATACAAACTTCTGTAGGATACTTTTCCCTAAAAGGTTCACTTCTAGCATTTGATTCTGAATCCTCCTCACTGGGTTCACCTTTTTGGAAATTCATGGCCTGTGTGAACATGTTCCATGCAAATGTCACAAAACAAGTATGATACTCTCCTGAACAAAAAGAATTACAATATATAAACTTTTGTGGGATACTTACCGCTAAGAAGAAGAGCACTTGCAACAATTGACTCTGAGTCCTTCTCTCTTGGTTCACTATTTTGGAATATCATGGCTTGCGTGCAAATGTTCCATTGACTGTCGCACAACAAGTGTGACTTGCTCCTGATCACAAACAGTTACAGTACAGAAACTTCTGTAGGATACGTATCACAAAGAAGTGCACTTGCAACATTTGACTCTGAGTCATCCTCATCTCACTACTTTGGAAAAATCATGCCCTGCTTCAACATGTTCAATGGAAATGTGGCACAACAACTGTTATTTTCTCCTGAACACAAAGAGTTACAATATAGGTACTTCCGTAGCATACTTACCAGTAAGAAGTGCACGTGCAATATTTGACTCTGAAACTCCTCACTTGGTACACTAATTTGGAAATTCATGGCCTGCATGAACATGTTATATGCAAATGTCGCAAGACAAGTGTAATCTTCTCCTGAACACAAAGTGTTACAGTATAGAATCTTCTGTAGGATACTTATCCCTAAGAAGTGCACTTCCAACATTTGATTCTCAGTCTTCCTCACTTGGTTCACTCTTTTGGAAAATCAAGGCCTGTGTGAACATATTCCATGAAAATCTCACATAACTAAAATGATTCCCCTGAACATAAAAAGTTACAACGTACGAACATCTGCAGGATTCTTATCACTGAGAAGTGAAAGTGAAACATGTGAATTTGATGCTTCTTCACTTGGTCACTATTTTCAAGCTCATTACAGTCCTGAACATAGTTGGTAGAATCAGCACAAAACAAAGGTTGTTTTCTCCAGAACACAAAGTTTTCCAGTATAGAAACCTGTGTAGGATACTTATCCCAAACAAGTGCCCACGCAACATATGACTGTGTGTCATTTTCACTTGGTTCACGATTTTCGAAGGGAATGACATGCATGAACATGTTTCATGGATACGTCGTTCAACAAGTGTGATTTCATCCTGAACACAAAGACTTACAGCATAGAAACTTCTGTACGACACTTATCCTAAAGAAGTGTACTTGCAACATTTGACTCAGAGTCCTCCCCACTTGGTTTACTATTTTGGAAAATCATGGCCAGTGTGAACATGTTCCATGCAAATGTCACAAAACAAGTATGATTTTCTCCTGAATGAAAATTTTACAGTATACAACTTCTGTAGGATACTTATTCCTAAGAGGTGCACTTCCAGCATTTGACTCTGAATACTCCTCACTTGGGTCACTATTGTGGATATTCATGGCCTGCGTGAACATGTTCCATGCAAATGTCACAAAACAAGGATGATTTTCTCCTGAATGCAAATGTTACATTGTAGAAACGTCTCTAGGATACTTATCCCCAAGAAGTGCACTTCCTACATTTGATTCTGAATCCTCCGCACTTGGTTCACCATTTTGTAAATCATCTCCTGCATGGATAGGTTCCATGGAAATGTCGCAAAACAAGTGTGATTTTCTGCAGAACACAAAGAGGTACAGTACCAAAACTTCTGTAGGATACTTACTACTAAGAAGTGCACTTCCAACATTTGACTCTGAGTCCTCCTCACTTAGTTCACTATTTTGGAAAGTCATAGCCTGCGTGAATATGTTCCATCGAAGCATTCCAAAACAAGTGTGATACTCTCCTGAACACAAAGAATTACAATAGAAAAACTTTTGTGTGATAGTTACTGCTAAGAAGAGCACTTGCAACATTTGACTCTGAGTCCTTCTCTCTTGGTTCACTATTATGGAATATCATGGCTTGCCTGTAAATGTTCCATTGACTGTCGCACAACAAGTGTGACTTTCTCCTGATCACAAAGAGTTCCAGTATAGAAACTTCTGTAGGATACGTGTCCCAACGAAGTGTTCTTGCAACATTTGACTCTGAATCATCCTCACTTGGTTAACTATTTTGGAAAAATCATGGCCTACTTCAACATGTTCCATGGAAATGTGGCACAACAACTGTTATTTTCTCCTGAACAAAAAGAGTTACAGTGTAGGAACTACCGTAGGATACTTACTGGTAGAATTGCACATGCAATATTTGACTCTGAACCCTCCTCTCTTGGTTTACTCTTTTGGAAAACCATGGCTTGCGTGAACATGTTATATGCAAATGTCACCAAAAAAGTGTGTTCTTCTCCTGAACACAAAGTGTTACAGTATAGAATCTTCTGTAGGATACTTATCCCTAAGAAGTGCTCTTCCAAAATTTGACTCTCAGTCTTCCTCACTTGGTTCACTCCTTTGGAAAATCAAGGCCTGTGTGAACATATTCCATGAAAACGTCACAAAACCAGTGTGATTTTCTCCTGAACATAAAAAGTTACAACGTATGAACATCTACAGGATTCTTATCACTGAGAAGTGGAAGTGAAACATGTGAATTTGACGCTTCTTTACTTGGTAACTATTTTGAAGCTCATTACAGGCCTGAACATAGTTGAGAGAATCAGCACAAAATTAATGTGTTTTCTCCAGAACACATAGTTTTACAGTCCAGAAACCTGTATAGGATACTTATCCCAAAGAAGTGCACATGCTACATATGACTGTGAGTCCTCTTCACTTGGTTCATGATTTTGGAAGTGAATGACATGCATGAACATGTTTCATGGAAACGTCGTACAAGTGTGATTTCCTCCTGAACACAAAGAGTTACAGTAGAGAAACGTCTGTATGACACTTACCCTAACGAAGTGTACTTGCAACATTTGACTCAGAGTCCTCCACACTTGGTTCACTATTTTGGAAAATCATGGCCTGTGTGAACATGTGCCATGCAAATGTCACAAAACAAGGATGATTTTCTCCTGAATGCAAACGTTAAAGTGTAGAAACGTCTCTAAGATACTTATCCCCAAGAAGTGCACTTCCAGCATTTGATTCTGAATCCTCCGCACTTGATTCACTATTTTGGAAAACATCTCCTGCATGGATAGGTTCCATGGAAATGTCGCAAAACAAGTGTGATTTTCTGCAGAACACAAAGAGGTACAGTATCAAAACTTCTGTAGGATACTTACCACTAAGAAATACACTTGTAACATTTGACTCTGAGTCCTCCTCACTTAGTTCACTATTTTGGAAAGTCATAGTCTGCGTGAATATGTTCCATGGAAGCATTCCGAAACAAGTGTGATACTCTCCTGAACACAAAGAATTACATTAGAAAAACTTTTGTGGGATAGTTACCGCTAAGAAAAGCACTTGCAACATTTGACTCTGAGTCCTTCTCTTGGTTATTTTGGAATATCATGGCTTGCCTGTAAATGTTCCATTGACTGTCTCACAACAAGTGTGACTTTCTCTTCATCACAAAGATTTACAGTATAGAAACTTCTGTAGGATACGTGTCCCAACGAAGTGCACTTGCAACATTTCACTCTGAGTCATCCTCACTTGGTTAACTATTTTGGAAAAATCATGGCCTGCCTCAATATGTTCCATGGAAATGTGGCACAACAACTGTTATTTTCTCCTGAACACAAAGAGTTACAGTATAGGAACATCCGCAGAATACTTACCAGTACGAAGTGCACGAGCAATATTTGACTCTGAACCCTGCTAACCTGGTTTACTCTTTTGGAAAAACATGGCCTGCGTGAACATGGTACATGCAAATGTAGCAAAACAAATGTGATCTTCTCCTGAACACAAAGTGTTACAGTATAGAATCTTCTGTAGGATACTTATCTCTAAGAAGTGCACTTCCAACTTTTGAGTCTCAGTTTTCCTCACTTGGTTCACTCTTTGGCCAAATCAAAGCCTGCGTGAACATGTTCAAGGGAAACATTATAAAACAATTTTGATACTCTCCTGAACACAAAGAGTTACAGTGTAGAAACTTTTGTGGATACTTACCTCTAAGAAGAGTACTTGCAACATTTGACTCTGAGTCATCCTCACTTGGCCTGCTTCAACATGTTCCATGGAAATTTGGTAAAACAACTGTTATTTTCTCCGGAACACAAAGAGTTACAGGATAGGAACTTCCGTAGGACACTTACTGGTAAGAAATGCACGTGCAATATTTGACTCTGAACCCTCCTCACTTGGTTCACTATTTTGGAAATTCATGGAATGCATGAACATGTTATATGCAAATGTCGCAAAAAAATTGTAATGTTCTCCTGAACACAAAATGTCACAGTACAGAATCTTCTGTAGGATACTTATCCCTAAGAAGTGCATTTCCAATATTTGACTCTCAGTCTTCCTCACTTGGTTCCCCATTTTGAAAAATCAAGGCCTGGGTGAAAATACACCATGAAAACATGACAAAACCACAGTGATTTTCTCATGAACATAAAAATTACAACGTATGAACATCTACAGGATTCTTATCACTGAGACATGAAAGTGAAAGATGTGAATTTGACTCTTCCTCACTTTGTCACTATTTTCAAGCTCATTACAGGCTTTAACATAGTTGGTAGACTCAGCACAAAACGAACGTTGTTTTCTCCAGAACACAATGTTTTACCGTCTAGAAACCTGTGTAGGATACTTGTCGCAAAGAAGTGCACATGCTACATATGATTGTGAGTCCTCTTCACTTGGTTCACGATTTTGGAAGGGAATGACATGCATGAACATGTTTCATGGAAATATCATACAACAAGTGTGATTTCCTCCTGAACACAAAGAGTTACATTACAGAAACTTCTGTATGACACTTATCCTAAAGAAGTGTACTTGCAACATTTGACTCAGAGTCTTCTTCACTTGTTTCACAGTTTTGTAAAATCTAGGCCTGTGTTAACATGTGCCATGCAAATGTCACTAAACAAGTATTATTTTTTCCTGAATGCAAATGTTATAGTATACAAACTTCTGTAGGATACTTTTCCCTAAGAGGTGGACTTCCAGCATTTGACTCTAAATCCTCCTCACTTGGTTCACTATTTTGGAAATTCATGGCCTGCGTGAACATGTTCCAGGAAAATGTCACAAAACAAGTATGATTCTCTTCTGAACACAAAGAATTACAGTATAGAAACTTTTGTGGGATACTTACCGCTAAGAAGAAGAGCACTTGCAACATTTGACTCTGAGTCCTTCTCTCTTGGTTCACTATTTTGGAATATCATGGTTTACGTGTAAATGTTCCATTGACTGTTGCACAACAAGTGTGACTTGCTTCTGATCACAAAGAGTTACAATACAGAAACTTCTGTAGCATACGTATCCCAACGAAGTGCACTTGCAACATTTGACTCTGCGTCATCCTCATCTGATTAACTATTTTGGAAAAATCATGCCCTGCTTCAACGTGTTCCATGGAAATGTGGAACAACAACTGTTATTTACTCCTGAACACAAAGAGTTACAATATAGGTAATTCCGTAGCATACTTACCAGTAAAAAGTGCACATGCAATATTTGACTCTGAACCTCCTCACTTGGTTCACTATTTTGGAAAATCATGGCCTGCATGAACATGTTATATGCAAATGTCGCAAAAAAAGTGTAATATTCTCCTGAACACAAAGTGTTACAGTATAGAATCTTCTGGACGACACTTATCCTAACAAAGTGTACTTGCAACATTTGACTCAGAGTCCTCCTCACTTGGTTCACTATTTTGGAAAATCATGGCCTGTGTGAACATGTGCCATGCAAATGTCACAAAACAAGGATGATTTTCTCCTGAACGTAAATGTTACAGTGTAGAAACGTCTCTAGGATAGTTATCCCAAAAAAGTGCCCTTCCTACATTTGATTCTGAATCCTCAGCACTTGGTTAACCCTTTTGGAAATTCATGGCCTGCGTGAACATGTTTCATGGAAATGTCACAAAACAAGGATGATTTTCTCCTGAATGCAAATGTTACAGTGCAGAAACGTCTCTAGGATACTTATCCCCAAGAAGTGCACATCCTAGAGTTGAATCTGAATCCTCCACCTTTGGTTCACCATTTTGGAAATCATCTCCTGCATGAAGAGGTTCCATGGAATTGTCGCAAAACAATTGTGATTTTCTGCAGAACACAAAAAGGTACAGTATCGAAACTTCTGTAGGTTACTTACCACTAAGAAGTGCACGTCCAACATTTGACTCTGAGTCCTCCTAACTTGGTTCACTATTTTGGAAAATCATAGCATACGTGAACATATCCATGGAAACATTGCAAAACAAGTGTGATACTATCCTGAACACAAAGAATGACAGTATAGGAACTTTGGTGGGATACATACCGCTAAGAAGAAGAACACTTGCAACATTTGATTTGATTCCTTCTCTCTTGGTTCACTATTTTGGAATATCATGGCTTGCGTGTAAATGTTCCATTGACTGTCGCACAACAAGTGTGACTTTATCCTGATCACAAAGAGTTACAGTATAGAAACATCTGTAGGATACGTATCCCAACGAAGTGAACTTGCAACATTTGACTCTGAGTCATCCTCACTTGGTTAACTATTTTGGAAAAATCATGGTCTGCTTCAACATGTTCCATGGAAAGGTGGCACAACAACTGTTATTTTCTCCTGAACACAAAGAGTTACAGTATAGGAACTCCCTTAGGATACTTACCCGTAAGAAGTGCACATGCAATATTTGTCTCTGAACCATCCTCACTTTGTTCACTCTTTTGGAAAATCATGGCCTGCGTGAACATGTTATATGCAAATGTCAGAAAACAAGTGTGATCTTCTCCTCAACACAAAGAGTTACATTATAGAAACTTCTGTAATGACACTTATCCTAAAGAAGTGCACTTGCAACATTTGACTCAGAGTCCTCCTCGCTTGGTTCACTATATTGAAAATCATGGCCTGTGTGAACATATTCCATGAAAACGTCACAAAACCAGTGTGATTTTCTCCTGAACATAAAAAGTTACAACGTATGAACATCTACAGGATTCCTATCACTGAGAAGTGAAAGTGAAACATGTGAATTTGACGTTTCCTCACTAGGTCACTATTTTCAAGCTCATTACAGGCCTGAACACAGTTGGTAGAATCACCAGAAAACGAATGTTTTTTTCTCCCGAACACAAAATTTTACCGTCTAGAAACCTGTGTAGGATACTTATCCCAATGAAGTGCACATGCTACATATGACTGTGAGTCCTCTTCATTTAGTTCACGATTTTGGAAAGGAATGACATGC
>JALPQD010000700.1:675589-735708 GCA_023101885.1 Typhlomys cinereus | reverse complement strand
ATGAACAGTTTTCATGGCAAACGTAGGTACAAGCAAGGTTGTGGACTTCTCCTGAACACAAAAGAGGAGTTACGTATAGAAAACTTCTGTATCCCACTTATCTAAAAAGGAAAGTGCACTTGCAAACATTTGACTCAGATTCCTCCCCCGCACTTGGTTCACTATTGTTGGGGAAAAATTCATGGGCCTGTGTGAACATGTGCCATGCAAATGTCACAAACAGCAGGATTTGCTATCTGAATGCAAATGCGTAATATACAACTTCTGTAGGGATTTTTCATGTTCAGGAGGAAATCACACTGGTTTTTTGATGTTTTCATGGAATATGTTCACGCAGGCCTTGATTTTTCAAAATGGTGAACCAAGTGAGGAGGACTGAGAGTCAAATGTTGGAAGTACACTTCTTAGTAATAAGTATACTACAGAAGTTTCTATACTGTAACACTTTTTGTTCCGGAGAAGATCATACTTGTTTTGCGACATTTGCATATAATATGTTCACGCAGGCCATGATTTTTCAAAATAGTGAACCAAGTGAGGAGGGTTCAGAGTCAAATACTGCACGTGCACTTCTTACCGGTAAGTGTCCTACGGAAGTTCCTATACTCTTTGTGTTCAGGAGAAAATAACAGTTGTAGTGCCACATTTCCACGGAACATGTTGAAGCAGGCCATGATTTCTCCAAAATAGTTAACCACGTGAGGATGACTCAGAGTCAAACGTTGCAAGTGTACTTTATTGGGATTCATATCCAAAAGAAGTTTTTATACTATAACTCTTTGTGATGAGGAGAAAGTCACACTTGTTGTGCGACTGTCAATGGAACATTTACTCGCAAGCCAGGATATTCCAAAATAGTGAACCAAGAGAGAAGGACTCAGAGACAAATGTTGCAAGTGCTCTTATTAGCTGTAAGTATCCCACAAAAGTTTGTATACTGTAAATCTTTATGTTCAGGAGAGTATCACACTTGTTTTGCAATGCTTCCATGGAACTTGTTCACGCAGGCTATGACTTTCCAAAATAGTGAACCAAGTGAGGAGGACTCAGAGTCAAATGTTGGAAGTGCACTTCTTAGTGATAAGTATCCTACAGAAGTTTCGATACTGTACCTCTTTGTGTTCTGCAGAAAATCACACTTGTTTTGCGATGTTTCCATGGAACCTATTCATGCAGGAGATGATTTCCAAAATAGTGAACCAAGTGTGGAGGATTCAGAATCAAATGTAGGAAGTGCACTTCTTGGGGATAAGTATCCTAGAGACGTTTCTACACTGTAACATTTGCGTTCAGGAGAAAATCATCCTTGGTTTGTGACATTGGCATGGAACATGTTTACACAGGCCGTGAATTTCCAAAATAGTGAAACAAGTGAGGAGGATTCAGAGTCAAATGCTGGATGTGCACCTCTTAGGGATTAGTCCTACAGAAGTTTGTATCTCTAACATTTCCATTCAGGAGAAAATCATACTTGTTTTGTGACATTTGCATTGCACATGTTCACATAGGCCATGATTTTCCAAAACAGTGAACCAAGTGAGGAGGACTCTGAGTCAAATATTGCAAGTGCACTTCTTTAGGATAAGTGTCTTTACAGAAGTTTCTCTACTGTAACTCTTTCTGTTCAGGTGGAAATCACACTTGTTGTACGACGTTTCCATGAAACATGTTCTCTGCATGTCATTCCCTTCCAAATCATGAACCAAGTGAAGAGGACTCACAGTCATATGTAGCATGTGCACTTCTTTGGGGTAAGTATCCTACACAGGTTTCTAGATGGTCAAACTTTGTATTCTGGGGAAAACAACATTCGTTTTGTGCTGATTCTATCAACTATGTTCAGGCCTGTAATGAGTTGAAAATAGTGACCAAGTTAGGTATCGTCAAATTCACATGTTTCACTTTCACTTCTCAGTGATAAGAATCCTGTAGATGTTCATACTTTGTAACTTTTTATTTTCAGGAGAAAATCACACTTGTTCTGTGACGATTTCATGGAATATGTTCATGCAGGCCTTGATATTCCAAAAGAGTGAACCAAGTGAGGAATACTGAGAGTCAAATGTTGGAAGTGCACTTCTTAGGGATAAGTAGCCTTCAAAAGATTCTATACTGTAACACTTTGTGTTCAGGAGAAAATCATACTTGTTTGGCGACATTTGCATATAACATGTTCACGCAGGCCATGATTTTCCAAAAGAGTGAACCAAGTGAGGAGGGTTCAGAGTCAAATATTGCAGGTGCACTTCTAACCGGTAAGTATCCTATGGCAGTTCCTATACTGTAACTCTTTGTGTTCAGGAGAAAATAACAGTTGTTGTGCACATTTCCATGGAACATGTTGAAGCAGGCCATGATTTTTCCAAAATAGTTAACCAAGTGATGATGACTCACAGTCAAATGTTGCAAGTGCACTTGGTTGGGATACGTATCCTACCGAAGTTTCTAAACTGTAACTCTTTGTGATCAGGAGAAAGTCACACTTGTTGTGCGACTGTCAATGGAACATTTACAAACAAGCCATGATATTCCAAAATAGTGAACCAAGAGAGAAGGACTCAGAGTCAAATGTTGAAAGTGCCATTCTTAGCAGGAAGTATCAGACAAAAATTTCTGTACTGTAATTCTTTGTGTTCAGGAGAGCATCACACTTGTTTTGGAACGTTTCCATGGAACATGTTCACTCAGGCTATGACATTCCAAATAGTGAACCAAGTGAGGAGGACTCAGAGTCAAATGTTGGAAGTGCACTTCTTAGTGGTAAGTATCCTACAGAAGTTTCGATACTGTACCTCTTTGTGTTCTGCAGAAAATCACACTTGTTTTGCGGCGTTTCCATGGAACCTATTCATGCAGGAGATGATTTCCAAAAGTGAACCAAGTGCGGAGGATTCAAAATCAAATGTAGGAAGTGCACTTCTTGGGGATAGAAGTAGAGAAGTTTCTACACTCTAACATTTGCAATCAGGAGAAAATCATCCTTGTTTTGTGACATTTGCATGGCACATGTTCACGCAGGCCATGTTTTTCCAAAAGTAGTTACCAAGTGAGGATGACAGAGTCAAATGCTGGAAGTGCACTCTTGGGATAAGTATCCTACAGAGTTATACTGGAACACTTTGTGTCAGGAGAAGTCACGACTTGTGCGACAGTCATAACATTTCAAGCACACCATGATTTCCAAAATAGTGAACCAGGAGAGAGGATCAGAGTCAAATGTTGAAAGTGCTCTTCTCTCGGTAAGTATCCTACAAGTTTTCTATAATGTCTTCTTGTGTTCAGAGAAAATACATTTGAGCATTTCCATGGAACATGTTCACGCAGCCATGATTTTTCCAAAATAGTGAACCAAGTGAGGAGGACTCTGAATCAAATGTTTGCAAGTGCACTTCTTTAGGATACGTATCCTACATTAGTTTCGATACTGTAACTCTTTGTGATCAGTAGAAAGTCACACTTGTTCTGCGACAGTCAATGGAACATTTACACGCAAGGCATGATATTCCAAAATAGTGAACCAAGAGAGAAGGACTCAGAGCCAAATGTTGCAAGTGCTGTTCTTAGCGGTAAGTATCCCACCAAAGTTTCTATTCTGAAATTCTTTGTGTTCAGGATAGCATCACACTTGTTTTAGAATGTTCCATGGAACATGTTCACGAAGTCTTTGACTTTCCCAAATAGTGAACCAAGTGAGTAGGACTCAGAGTCAAATGTTGGAAGTGCACTTCTCAGTGATAAGTATCCTACAGAAGTTTCGATACTGTACCTCTTTGTGTTCTGCAGAAAATCACACCTGTTTTGCGACGTTTCCATGGAACCTATTCATGCAGGAAATGATTTCCAAAATAGAGAACCAAGTGTGGAGGATTCAGAATCAAATGCAGGAAGTGCACTTCTTGGGGATAAGTATCCTAGAGAAGTTTCTGCACTGTAACATTTGCGTTCTGGAGAAAATCATCCTTGTTTTGTGACATTTGCATGGCACATGTTCACACAGGCCATGATTTTCCAAAATAGTGAACCAAGTGAGGAGGACTCTGAGTCAAATGTTGCAAGTGCACTTCTTTAGGATAAGTGTCATACAGAAGTTTCTATACTGTATCTCTTTGTGTTCAGGAGGAAGTCACACTTGTTGTATGACGTTGCCATGAAGGATGTTCTCTTCATGCCATTCCCTTCCAAAATCGTGAAGCAACTGAAGAGGACTCACAGTCATATGTAGCATGTGCACTTCTTTGGGGCAAGTATTCTACACATGTTTCTAGATGGTAAAACTTTGTGTTTGGAGAAAGCAACATTCGTTTGTGCTGATTCTACCAACTATGTGCAGGCCTGTAATGAGCTTGAAAATAGTGACCAAGTGAGTAAGCGTCAAATTCACATGTTTCACTTTCACTTCTCAGTGATAAGAATCCTGTAGATGTTCATACCTTGTAAACTTTTCATGTTCAGGAGACAATCACACTGTTTCTGTGACGTTTTCATGGAATATATTCACGCAGGCCTTGATTTTTCAAATGGTGAACCAAGGGAGGAGGACTGAGAGTCAAATGTTGGACATGCACCTCTTAGGGAAAAGTATTCTACAGAAGATTCGATGCTGTAACACTTTTTGTTCAGGAGAAGATCATACTTCTTTTGCGACATTTGCATGTAACATGTTCAGGCAGGCCATGATTTTCCAAAAGAGTGAGCCAAGTGAGGAGGGTTCAGAGTCAAATACTGTACGTGCACTTCTTACCGGTAAGTGTCTTATGGAAGTTCCTATACTGTAACTCTTTGTGTTCAGGAGAAAAAAACAGTTGTGTTCCACATTTTCGTGGAACATGTTGAAGAAGGCCATGATTTTTCCAAAATAGTTAACCAAGTGAGATGACTCAGAGTCAAATGTTGCAAGTGCACTTCGTTGGGACACGTATCCTACAGAAGATTCTATACTGTAACTCTTTGTGATCAGGAGAAAGTCACACTTGTTGTGTGACAATCAATGGAACATTTACACACACACCATGATATTCCAAAATAGTGAACCAGGAGAGAAGGATTCAGAGTCAAATGTTGAAAGTGCTCTCTTCTTAGTGGTAAGTATACCACAAAAATTTCTATACTGTCATTCTTGGTGTTCATGAGAGTATCACACTTTATTGCAATGTTACCCTGGAACATGTTCATGCAGGCTATGATTTCCAAAATAGTGAACCAAGTGAGGAGGACTGTGAATCAAATGTTGCAAGTGCACTCTTTAGGATAAGTGTCGTTACAGAAGTTTCTCTGCTGTAACTCTTTGTGTTCAGAGGAAATCACACTTGATGTACCACGTTTCCATGAAACATGTTCATGCATGTCATTCCCTTCCAAAATCGTCAACCAAGTGAAGAGGACTCACATTCATATGTAGCACGTGCACGTTTTTGGAACAAGTATCCTGAACAGGTTTCTAGACGCTAAAACTTTTTGTTCTGGAGAAAACAACAATCGTTCTGTGCTGATTCTACCAACTATGTTCAGGCCTGTAATGAGCTTGAAAATAGTGACCAAGTGAGGAAGCATCAAATTCACATGTTTCACTTTCCCTCTCAGTGATAAGAATCCTGTAGATGTTCATACGTTGTAACTTTTTATGTTCAGGAAGAAATCACACTGGTTTTTTGATGTTTTCATGAATATGTTCACGCAGGCCTTGATTTTCCAAAATGGTGAACCAAGTGAGGAGGACGAGAGTCAAATGTTGGAAGTACACTTCTTAGTAATAAGTATACTACAGAGAGTTTCTATACTGTAAACACTTTTTGTTCCGGAGAGATCATACTTGTTTTGCGACATTGCCTATAATATGTTCACGCAGGCCATGATATTTCAAAATAGTGAACCAAGTGAGGAGGGTTTCAGAGTCAATACTGCACGTGCATTTCTTACCGGTAAGTGTCCTACAGAAGTTCCTATACTGTAACTCTTTGTGTTCAGGAGAAAATAACAGTTGTAGTGCCACATTTCCACGGAACATGTTGAAGCAGGCCATGATTTCTCCAAAATAGTTAACCACGTGAGGATGACTCAGAGTCAAACGTTGCAAGTGTACTTTATTGGGATTCATATCCAAAAGAAGTGTTTTATACTATAACTCTTTGTGATGAGGAGAAAGTCACACTTGTTGTGCGACTGTCAATGGAACATTACTCGCAAGCCAGGATATTCCAAAATAGTGACCAAGAGAGAAGGACTCAGAGACAAATGTTGCAAGTGCTCTTATTAGCTGTAAGTATCCCACAAAAGTTTGTATACTGTAAATCTTTATGTTCAGGAGAGTATCACACTTGTTTTGCAATGCTTCCATGGAACTTGTTCACGCAGGCTATGACTTTCCAAAATAGTGAACCAAGTGAGGTGGACTCAGAGTCAAATGTTGGAAGTGCACTTCTAGTGATAAGTATCCTACAGAAGTTTCGATACTGTACCTCTTTGTGTTCTGCAGAAAATCACACTTGTTTTGCGATGTTTCCATGGAACCTATTCATGCAGGAGATGATTCCAAAATAGTGAACCAAGTGCAGAGGATTCAGAATCAAATGTAGGAACTGCACTTCTTGAGGATAAGTATCCTAGAGACGTTTCTACACTGTAACATTTGCGTTCAGGAAAAAATCATCCTTGTTTTGTGACATTTGCATGGAACATGTTCACACAGGCCGTGAATTTCCAAAATAGTGAAACAAGTGAGGAGGATTCAGAGTCAAATGCTGGATGTGCACCTCTTAGGGATTAGTATCCGACAGAAGTTTGTATACTCTAACATTTCCATTCAGGAGAAAATCATACTTGTTTTGTGACATTTGCATTGCACATGTTCACATAGGCCATGATTTTCCAAAACAGTGAACCAAGTGAGGAGGACTCCGAGTCAAATATTGCAAGTGCACTTCTTTAGGATAAGTGTCTTTACAGAAGTTTCTGTACTGTAACTCTTTCTGTTCAGGTGGAAATCACACTTGTTGTACGAGGTTTCCATGAAACATGTTCTCTGCATGTCATTCCCTTCCATAATCATGAACAAGTGAAGAGGACTCACAGTCATATGTAGCATGTGCACTTCTTTGGGGTAAGTATCCTATACAGGTTTCTAGATGGTCAAACTTTGTATTCTGGGGAAAACAACATTCGTTTTGTGCTGATTCTATCAACTATGTTCAGGCCTGTAATGAGCTTGAAAATAGTGACCAAGTTAGGTATCGACAATTCACATGTTTCACTTTCACTTCTCAGTGATAAGATCCGGTAGATGTTCATACTTTGTAACTTTTTATTTTCAGGAGAAATCACACTTGTTCTGTGACGATTTCATGGAATATGTTCATGCAGGCCTTGATATTCCAAAAGAGTGAACCAAGGTGAGGAATACTGAGAGTCAAATGTTGGAAGTGCAATTCTTGGGATAGTAGCCTTCAAAAGATTCTATTACTGTAACACTTTGTGTTCAGGAGAAAATCATATCTTGTTTGGCGACATTTGCATATAACATGTTCACGCAGGCCATGATTTCCAAAAGAGGGAACCAAGTGAGGAGGGTTCAGAGTCAAATATTGCAGGTGCACTTCTAACCGGTAAGTATCCTATGGCAGTTCCTATACTGTAACTCTTTGTGTTCAGGAGAAAATAACAGTTTGTTGTGCACATTTCCATGGAACATGTTTGAAGCAGGCCATGATTTTTCCAAAATAATTAACCAAGTGATGATGACTCAGAGTCAAATGTTGCAAGTGCACTTGGTTGGGATACGTATCCTACCGAAGTTTCTAACGTAACTCTTTGTGATCAGGAGAAAGTCACACTTGTTGTGCGACTGTCAATGGAACATTTACAAACAAGCCATGATATCCAAAATAGTGAACCAAGAGAGAAGGACTCAGAGTCAAATGTTGAAAGTGCCATTCTTAGCAGGAAGTATCAGACAAAAATTTCTGTACTGTAATTCTTTGTGTTCAGGAGAGCATCACACTTGTTTTGGAACGTTTCCATGGAACATGTTCACTCAGGCTATGACATTCCAAATAGTGAACCAAGTGAGGAGGACTCAGAGTCAAATGTTGGAAGTGCACTTCTTAAGTGGTAAGTATCCTACAGAAGTTTCGATACTGTACCTCTTTGTGTTCTGGCAGAAAATCACACTTGTTTTGCGGCGTTTCCATGTAACCTATTCATGCAGGAGATGATTTCCAAAATAGTGAACCAAGTGCGGAGGATTCAAAATCAAATGTAGGAAGTGCTCTTCTTGGGGAAGAAGTAGAGAAGTTTCTACACTCTAACATTTGCAATCAGGAGAAAATCATCCTTGTTTTGTGACATTTGCATGGCACATGTTCACGCAGGCCATGTTTTTCCAAATAGTTAACCAAGTGAGGATGACTCAGAGTCAAATGTTGCAAGTGCACTTCGTTGGGATACGTATCCTACATTAGTTTTGATACTGTAACTCTTTGTGATCAGGAGAAAGTCACGCTTGTTGTGCGACAGTCAATGGAACATTTACACGCACACCATGATAATTCCAAAATAGTGAACCAGGAGAGAAGGATTCAGAGTCAAATGTTGAAAGTGCTCTTCTTCTTAGCGGTAAGTATCCCACAAAATTTTCTATAACGTCATTCTTGGTGTTCATGAGAGTATCACATTTGTATTGCAATGTTACCCTGGAACATGTTCACGCAGGCTATGATTTTCCAAAATAGTGAACCAAGTGAGGAGGACTCTGAATCAAATGTTGCAAATGCACTTCTTTAGGATACGTATCCTACATTAGTTCGATACTGTAACTCTCTTTGTGATCAGTAGAAAGTCACACTTGTTGTGCGACAGTCAATGGAACATTTACACGCAAGGCATGATATTCCAAAATAGTGAACCAAGAGAGAAGGACTCAGAGCCAAATGTTGCAAGTGCTGTTCTTAGCGGTAAGTATCCACCAAAGTTTCTATTCTGAAATTCTTTGTGTTCAGGATAGCATCACACTTGTTTTAGAATGTTTCCATGGAACATGTTCACGAAGTCTTTGACTTTCCCAAATAGTAACCAAGTGAGTAGGACTCAGAGTCAAATGTTGGAAGTGCACTTCTCAGTGTAAGTATCCTACAGAAGTTCGATGCTGTACCTCTTTGTTTCTGCAGAAAATCACACTTGTTTGCGACGTTTCCATGGAACCTATTCATGCAGAGATGATTTCCAAAATAGAGAACCAGTGTGGAGGATTCAGAATCAAATGCAGGAAGTGCACTTCTTGGGGATAAGTATCCTAGAGAGTTTCTGCACTGTAACATTTGCGTTCTGGAGAAAATCATCCTTGTTTGTGACATTTGCATGGCACATGTTCACACAGGCCATGATTTTCCAAATAGTGACCAAGTGAGGAGGACTCTGAGTCAAATGTTGCAAGTGCACTTCTTTAGGATAAGTGTCATACAGAAGTTTCTATACTGTATCTCTTTGTGTTCAGGAGGAAGTCACACTTGTTGTATGACGTTCCCATGAAGGATGTTCTCTGCATGTCATTCCCTTCCAAAATCGTGAACCAACTGAAGAGGACTCACAGTCATATGTAGCATGTGCACTTCTTTGGGGCAAGTATTCTACACATGTTTCTAGATGGTAAAACTTTGTGTTTGGAGAAAGCAACATTCGTTTTGTGCTGATTCTACCAACTATGTTGCAGGCCTGTAATGAGCTTGAAAATAGTGACCAAGTGAGTAGCGTCAAATTCACATGTTTCACTTCAACCTATCAGTGATAAGAATCCTGTAGATGTTCATACGTTGTAACGTTTTATGTTCAGGAGAAATCACACTGGTTTTGTGACGTTTTTCATGAATATGTTCAGGCAGGCCTTGATTTTCCAAAAGAGTGAACCAAGTGAGGAAGACTGAGAGTCAAATGTTGGAAGTGGGCTTCTTAGGGATAAGAATCCTACAGAAGATTCTACACTGTAACACTTTGTGTTATGGAGAAGATCATACTTGTTTTGCTACATTTGCATAGAACATGTTCACACATGCCATGATTTTCCAAAATAGTGAACCAAGGGAGGAGGGTTTAGAGTCAAATATTGCACTTGCACTTCTTACCGCTAAGTATCCTACAGACGTTCATATAATGTAACTCTTTGTGTTCAGGAAAAAATTACATTTGTTGTTCCACATTCCCATGAAACATGTTGAAGCAGGCCATTTTTTTTCCAAAATAGCTAACCAAGTGAGGATGTCTCAGAGTCAAATGTTGCAAGAGCACTTCATTGAGTTACATATTCTACAGAAGTTTCTATACTGTAACTCTTTGTGATCAGGAGAAAGTCACGCTTGTTGTGCGACAGTCAATGGAACATTTACACGCACACCATGATATTCCAAAATAGTGAACCAGGAGAGAAGGATTCAGAGTCAAATGTTGAAAGTGCTCTTCTTCTTAGCGGTAAGTATCCCACAAAATTTTCTATAGTGTCATTCTTGGTGTTCATGAGAGTATCACATTTGTATTGCAATGTTACCCTGGAACATGTTCACGCAGGCTATGATTTTCCAAAATAGTGAACCAAGTGAGGAGGACTCTGAATCAAATGTTGCAAATGCACTTCTTTAGGATACGTATCCTACATTAGTTTCGATACTGTAACTCTTTGTGATCAGTAGAAAGTCACACTTGTTGTGCGACAGTCAATGGAACATTTACACGCAAGGCATGATATTCCAAAATAGTGAACCAAGAGAGAAGGACTCAGAGCCAAATGTTGCAAGTGCTGTTCTTAGCGGTAAGTATCCCACCAAAGTTTCTATTCTGAAATTCTTTGTGTTCAGGATAGCATCACACTTGTTTTAGAATGTTTCCATGGAACATGTTCACGAAGTCTTTGACTTTCCCAAATAGTGAACCAAGTGAGTAGGACTCAGAGTCAAATGTTGGAAGTGCACTTCTCAGTGTAAGTATCCTACAGAAGTTTCGATACTGTACCTCTTTGTGTTCTGCAGAAAATCACACTTGTTTTGCGATGTTTCCATGGAACCTATTCATGCAGGAGATGATTTCCAAAATAGAGAACCAAGTGTGGAGGATTCAGAATCAAATGCAGGAAGTGCACTTCTTGGGGATAAGTATCCTAGAGAAGTTTCTGCACTGTAACATTTTGCGTTCTGGAGAAAATCATCCTTGTTTTGTGACATTTGCATGGCACATGTTCACACAGGCCATGATTTTCCAAAATAGTGAACCAAGTGAGGAGGACTCTGAGTCAAATGTTGCCAAGTGCACTTCTTTAGGATAAGTGTCATACAGAAGTTTCTATACTGTATCTCTTTGTGTTCAGGAGGAAGTCACACTTGTTGTATGACGTTCCCATGAAGGATGTTCTCTGCATGTCATTCCCTTCCAAAATCGTGAACCAACTGAAGAGGACTCACAGTCATATGTAGCATGTGCACTTCTTTGGGGCAAGTATTCTACACATGTTTCTAGATGGTAAAACTTTGTGTTTGGAGAAAGCAACATTCGTTTTGTGCTGATTCTACCAACTATGTGCAGGCCTGTAATGAGCTTGAAAATAGTGACCAAGTGAGTAAGCGTCAAATTCACATGTTTCACTTCAACCTATCAGTGATAAGAATCCTGTAGATGTTCATACGTTGTAACGTTTTATGTTCAGGAGAAAATCACACTGGTTTTGTGACGTTTTCATGAAATATGTTCAGGCAGGCCTTGATTTTTCCAAAAGAGTGAACCAAGTGAGGAAGACTGAGAGTCAAATGTTGGAAGTGGGCTTCTTAGGGATAAGAATCCTACAGAAGATTCTACACTGTAACACTTTGTGTTATGGAGAAGATCATACTTGTTTTGCTACATTTGCATAGAACATGTTCACACATGCCATGATTTTCCAAAATAGTGAACCAAGGGAGGAGGGTTTAGAGTCAAAATATTGCACTTGCACTTCTTACCGCTAAGTATCCTACAGACGTTCATATAATGTAACTCTTTGTGTTCAGGAAAAAATTACATTTGTTGTTCCACATTCCCATGAAACATGTTGAAGCAGGCCATTTTTTTTCCAAAATAGCTAACCAAGTGAGGATGTCTCAGAGTCAAATGTTGCAAGAGCACTTCATTGAGTTACATATTCTACAGAAGTTTCTATACTGTAACTCTTTGTGATCAGGAGAAAGTCACGCTTGTTGTGCGACAGTCAATGGAACATTTACACACAAACCATGATATTCCAAAATAACCAAGAGAGAAGGACTCAGAACCAAATGTTGCAAGTGCTCTTCTTAGCGGTAAGTATCCCACAAAAGTTTCTATACTGTAAACCTTTGTGTTCAGGAGAGCATCACACTTGTTTTGGAACGTTTCCATGGAACATGTTCACGCAGGCTATGGCATCCCAAATAGTGAACCAAGTGAGGAGGACTCAGAGTCAAATGTTGGAAGTGCAATTCTTAGTGGTAAGTATCCTACAGAAGTTTCAATACTGTACCTCTTTGTGTTCTGCAGAAAGTCACACCTGTTTTGCGATGTTTCCATGGAACCTATTCATGCAGGAGATGATTTCAAAAATAGTGATCCAAGTGCAGTGGATTCAGAATCAAATGAAGGAAGTACACTTCTTGGAGATAAGTACCTTAGAGAAGTTTCTACACTGTAACATTTGCGTTCAGGAGAAAATCATACTTGTTTTGTGACATTTGCATGGCACATGGTCACCCAGGCCATGATATTACAAAATAGTGAATCAAGTGATGAGGACTCTGAGTCAAATGTTGCAAGTACACTTTTTTATTATTATTAATACATTTTTATTATTATTTCAGCTCATACAAAATTAATAGCTGCACCAGTTCCCTCCCTTCCTCCTTCTCCTGCTGTCCCCCCCTACTCCCCCTCCCCACTCCCTCCCTCCCCATCCCCCAGTGCCTCTCGCCCCAATTCCCAGAGAGTCCTTTCTTGTGCATGCCCAATTTTCCTCTGGTCCCTCCTTTCCCATGATGTACAAGGACCCAGTGGCCCTTCCCTAAACCCTTTCCCATGGTCCCCTTAGGTGTAGGAACACTGCTGTGGCTGCCAATCGTTTGCCTCCAAGGATCTTGGTGCCCTTATCAGATGCTAGACTTTGTGAGGTCAACAGTGTGTTGGACAATGCACAGGGCATGCAAAGTCCAATTATGATTGCTTCAGCCCTAACTTATATGGAGTAACTTACATATCATTTCTCCACCCATCCTTTTGCTCTTACACTCTTACCGCCCCTCTTCCGCAAATGTCCCTGAACTTCAGGATGGGGAGAGATTAAGCTGGCCAAGTTCTAGGTGGTTGATATAGACTCTCTGAAGTTCTGGATTGTGGTTTGTTGGTTTTCCTTTGTGGTTTTGCTGCTCCTACAATGCCCGTCACTCAATCCTGGTGGGCATTGTATGTTACCCCGGCCAGAGACAAAAAGCTGTTAAACAAGAGTCTTGTGATAAAAGCACATTCAAAGGTAGATGTAATAAAAGTGGGAAACCACACTGAGGGAGGGGTCTATCACCCATTTGCAAATGGTTACTTTTTTATCTGCCAGACTATATGGCCTCCTCTTCTGGTGAAATCATACACCCTCAGTAGTAAATGATCAGGAACAAAAGTCTGTGAACTTAATCAGATGTCTCATTACTTATTTGGGTCCTTGATGGAGGCCTATTTTCTCTCTGCTGTAACATGGTCCCTTCTCTCCTTGTTTCTGGTGTGGCCCTCCTACCCCATCCTCCTGTTCATAATCCTTGCAATTACTGTCCCTAGGTGGGCTGGGTGGGTTTGGTACTAGTAGCCACCTATTAGGGAGTACATATGGCGCTTAATTTTCTGTGTCTGGGATACTTCACTTAATATAACTGTTTCTAATGACATTCATTTCCTGGCAAATTCCAGTAATTCATCATTTTTGATGGCTGAGTAGTACTCCATTGCATAGATGTACCACAGTTTCCTTATCCACTCATCAACTGTTGGACATTTTGGCTGATTCCATGACTTTGCTATTGTAAACAGTGCTGCTATGAACATGGTCATGCTTGTGCTATCGAGGTGAATCTCTGCTGTATGGGGGGTTATTCCCAAAAATGGAATAGCAGGGTCATATGGCATTTCAATCTTTATTTCTTTAAGAATCTCCAGACGGCTCACCAGAGTGGCTGTATGAGCCTGCATTCCCACCAGCAATGTAGCAGAGTTCCCCTCTCTCCACATCCTCTCCAGCACATGTTGTTGTTTGTATTGTGGATTTTTGCCATCCTCACTGGGGTGAGATGATATCTCAGGGAAGTTTTGATTTGCATTTCCCTGATGGCTAAAGAAGTGGAGCATTTTTTAAGATATTTGTTAGACATTTTAATTTCATTCCTGGTAACATTTCTTTTAAATTCCAGGACCCAATTTTTAATTGGGCCATTGGCTTCCTTGGTGTTTAATTTTCTAAGTAATTTGTGCACTCTGGACAGTAGAGCTCTATCAGAGATGTGGTTAGTGAAGATTTTCTCCCATTCTGTGGGTTGCCTTTGAACTCATGTGACAATCTCTTTATCTGAACAGAAGCTCTTTAATTTCGCAAGATCCCAACTATTGAGAGTTGGTAGCAGTGACTGTAACATTGGATGTCTGTTTAGGAAATGTTGGCCTAGCCCAATCAGCTCGAGGTAGTTCCCTATCCTTTCATCTATGGTTTGTATAGTGTCTGGCCTGATATCAAGGTCATTGATCCATTTGGAATTAAGTATTGTACATGGTGACAAGTACGGGTCCAGCTTTAATCGTCTGCATGTGGAGATCCAGTTTTGCCAGCACCATTTGTTGAAGATGCTGTTCTTTTTCCATTGGATTCTTTGGGCCCCTTTGTCAAAGATCAAATGGCTGTATTTTTGTGTGCTTATATCTGGGTCCTCAACCCTTATGCATTGATCTGTGTGTCTATTTTGGAGCCAGTACCAGGCTGTTTTTACAACTATGGATTTGTAGTATAGACTAAGGTTCGGTATGGTAATACCTCAAGCAGTGTTTTTGTTACTCAGGATTGTCTTTGATATCCTGGGTCTTTTTTGCCTCCATATGAATTTTGAGATTAATTGGTCAACTTCTTTAAAGAATTGCTTTGGGATTTTAATTGGTATAGCATTGAATTTGTATATTCCCTTAGGTAGGATGGTCATTTTTACAATGTTGATTCTGCCAATCCAGGAGCATGGGAGGTCTTTCCACCTTCTGATGTCTTCAGCAATTTCTTTCTTTAGGGTTTTAAGGTTTTCATTGTAAAGGTCTTTTACCTCATTTGTTAGGTTTATACCAAGGTATTTCATTTTTTTAGGGGCTACAGTAAATGGGCTTGTTTCTCTCAGGGCTTTTTCACTTCTTTCATTCTGGGCATATAGGAAGGCCTCTGATTTTTGCACATTTATTTTGTATCCTGCCACCCAGCTGAACTTCTCAATTAGTTCCCGGAGCTTCCTGGTGGAGTTTTTGGGATCACTCAGGTATAAGATCATGTCATCTGCAAATAGGGATAGCTTGACTTCTTCCTTGCCGATTTGAATCCCTTTTATTTCCCTTTCTTGTCTTATGGCTTCAGCTAAGACTTCAAGTACAATATTGAATAGAAATTGTATGCTTCCAATTGTTCCCCATTGAGCATAATCCTTGCTGTGGGCTTGTTGTATACAGCTTTTATTATATTGATAAAGGTTCCTTCCATTCCTACTGTCTCTAGCGTTTTGATCATAAAAGGCTGTTGGATCTTGTCAAAGGCTTTTTCTGCATCTATGGAGAGTATCATGTGGTCTTGGACTTTGGACTGGTTTACATGATGAATTACATTTATTGATTTTCGTATGTTGAACCAACCTTACGTGCCGGGGATGAAGCCTACTTGGTCCCTGTGAATGATCTTTTTGATATGTTTTTGAATCCGATTTGCTAAGACTTTGTTGAGAATCTTTACGTCTGTGTTCATCAGGGAGATCGGACTATAGTTTTCTTTTTTAAGTGAATCTTTATTAGGTTTTGGGATTAAGACGATATTAGCTTCATAGAAGGAATTTGGTAGTGTTCCTTCCTTTGCTATGTGATGGAACTGTTTAAGAAGTATTGGTGTTATTGACTCCTTAAATGTCTGGTAGAATTCTGTGCTGAATCCATCTGGTCCAGGACATTTTTTGGTGGGAAGATTCGAGATTACTTCCTCAATTTCCTTATATGTTAGAGGGCCATTTAAGTAATTCACAACTTCCTGATCCAATTTAGGTAAGATGTCTTTACTTAGAAATTCATCCATCTCTTGTGTGTTGTCAAACTTCACTGAGTATAAGTTTTTGAAATATGATGTTATAATTCTCTGGATTTCTTGGGTATCAGTAGTGATTAGTCCATGTTCATTTTTAATTTTTTTTTAATTTTTTTTAATTATTATTATTTATCCAGCTTTGTGCATATGCGTGTGTATGTGCGCGTGCGTCTGTGTGTGTGTGTGTGTGTGTGTGTGTGTGTGTGTGTGTGTGTGTGTAGAACCACGGACGAATTCGCAAACCACCATGGACGCCTCCACCTCCTTCTGCCCCGGGATTCACAGGCTCCGCCCTACCAGGACCAGAAGCGCAGGCCACCCCCGCTTCCGCCTGGCATCTATACGTGGGATCTGGTATCCGAACTCAGGACCTTCCGCCTGCAAGGCGGAGGCTTAACCCCTGAGCCACCTCTCCAGCCTCCATTTTTAATTTTTTTAATTTGGGTTTTCTCTCTCTTGCTTTTGGTTAATTTAGGTAGGGGTGTATCTATCTTATTGATTTTTTCAAAGAACCAGCTTTTTGACTGGTTGATTTTTTCTATCGTTTTCTTAGTCTCGATTTCATATATTTCTCCCCTTATTTTGCTAATGTCCTCTCTTCTACTACTTTTGGGATCAGATTGCTCAAGTTTCTCTAAAGCCTTAAGCTGCATCGTTAAGTTATTTATTTCTGATGTTTCCATTTTTTTGATGTAGGCCTTAAGAGCTATGAACTTAACTCTTAGGACGGCTTTCCTTGTGTCCCAGAGATTTTGGTAAGTTGTATTTTCGTTATCGTTCACTTTCAGGAAATCTTGAATTTTCTTTTTAATTTCTTCCTGAATCCAGTTCTCATTCAGCATCATATTGTTAAGTTTCCAGGAGTTAGTGTATTTTCTCTTGTTTAGGCTGTGGTGGTCTGATAGGGCACAGGTTAGAATTTCAACTTTTTTGTATATGTGTAGATTCGTTTTGTGGCCCAATATGTGATCTATTTTGGAAAACGTTCCGTGTGCTGCTGAGAAAAATTTGTATTCTTTTGTGTGTGGGTGAAAAGTTCGATAGAGATCTGTAAGTTCCATTTCTTTAAGGGTTTGATTAAGTTCCAAAGTGTCTCTGTTAAGCTTTTGACCTGTTGACCTATCCCATGTTGAGAGGGCGGTGTTGAAGTCTGCAAGGATTATCGTTTGGGGGTTGATTTCGTGCTTTAGCCGCTGTAGGGTTTTCTTAATGAATGTGGAAGGGCCCGTATTGGGTGCATAAATGTTCAGGATTGTGAAGTCTTCCTGGTGAATTGTACCTGTGACTAAAATGTAGTATCCATCTGAGTCTCTTATGATTTTCTTTGGTTTGAAGTCCACTTTGTCTGAAAGCATAATTGCTACCCCTGCCTGTTTCCTGGTTCCATTAGCCTACAAGATTTTGGACCAGCCTTTCATTCTTAGGATATGCCTATCTTTTGTGGTGGGATGATTTTCCTGAAGGCAGCCGATTGTTGGATTGTGGTTTTTAATCCAAGTTTGTAATCTGTGTCTCTTAATCGGTGAGTTAATTCCATTGACATTTAATGTTATAATGGAGAAATTATTTTTAATTCTGGACATTTTTTATGTTTAGTAGATTTTGTAAGCATGTTTTTTGATATTTATGTTTTGGTGGTATTATACTTCCCTTCTATCCCCCTGGATACGCTTCTTCTTTTCTTCAAGCTTGAGTATCAGTTCTAGGATTTCTTGCAGGCCTGGTTTGGTAGACATGTATACCTTAATGTTTTCTTTGTGTTGGAAAACTTTTCTTTCTCTCTCAATCATGACAGATAGTTTTGCCGGGTATATCAGTCTGGGTTGGCATTTTTGCTCATTTAATAATTGAAGTATGTCTCTTCAAGCTCTTCTTGCTTTTACTGTTTCCATTGAGTAGTCATTTGTTATTCTAATAGGTTTACCTTTAAAAGTGAGTTGCTTTTTTTCTCTTGAAGCTCTCAGTACCTTTTCTTTGTCTGAATGTGGAGTTTTTTGACTATTATTTGCCGTGGCGATTTTCTATTGTGGTCATATCTGTTTGGAGTGTGAAATGCCTCTTGTATTTGGATAGGCCTCTCATTCTTTAATTGTGGGAAGTTTTCATTTATGATGAATTGAAATATTTCCTCAGGTGTGGTATTTTGGGATTCTTGCTCTGGTATTCCATGAATGCGCATGTTAGGCTTCTTCAGGGTGTCCCATATCTCTTGAATGTTCCTTTCCAGTATCCTTTTGGCTTTAACAATCTCTTCCATTGAGCTGCTTAACTCTCCCACTTTGTCTTCAAGATCTGAAATTCTATTTTCTGCCTCATTTGTTCTGCTGATAAGACTCTCTGTTGAGTTTTGGGTTGAAGATAACTTGTCTTTTAGTTCAATTTTAAACTCTGCCTGAGACTGTTTTAATTGCTCCATACCTATTTTTGTTTCTTGAACTGTTTTTCTCAACTCCTCCAAGTGCCTGTTGTGTTCCTGTTCAAAGTGGTTGATACGGTTGTTTATCTCTTCTCGGATTTCATCTTTCATAGTATTAATCATGGTAAAGATCATACTCTGAAAGTTGTTATGTTGGGTCTGGCTTTCATGGCTATTTTCTATGGATTTGTTCTGGTCAGTTTTAAACTCTGCTTGTGTCTGTTTTAACTGCTCTATGGCAGTTTTTGCTTCTTGCACTGTTTTTCTCAACTCCTCCAAATGTCTGTTGTGTTCCTCTTCAAAGCGATTGATTCGATTTTGTAAATGCTCCCGGATTTCCTCTTTCATAGTATTGAACATGGTAATGATCATATTTTGAAAGTCGTTACCCTGGGTCAGGCTTTCTTGGCCTTTTTCCGTGGGTTTGTTCTGATTGGAGTCTAACATTATTGGATTAATTTCTTCAGTGGGAAATTTGTTTACTTGAGTGTTGCTTCTCATGGATTTGCACTTTGACTTTGGCATTGTCGTTTTAACTCTTAAGATCTTTCAATTTAACTAAACTGAATTATTTGGCCTGGGGTTCTGGGGGTGGGCAGGGATAGAGCTTACCTACCCAGGTCACAGGTGAGGCCCAGCTGGACCGTGCGCACACGTCCCGACCAGCTGAGCAGGGTGGGGAATGGGAAGATGTGGGTGTTGGCGTGGAGCTATTTAACCGGAGGGCAGTTGGGGCGGGGCCCGGGCTCAGGGGGAGGTCTTCCTCTTACCTTAAATATAGGAAGAGCACATCTTGGAACATGTTCACGCACGCCACGAATTTCCAAAATAGTGAACCAAGTGAGGAGGATTAAGAGTCAAATGCTGGAAGTGCAGCTCTAAGGGATAAGTATCCTCCAGAAGTTTGTATACTGTAACATTTGCATTCAGGAGAAAATCACACTTGTTTTGTGACATTTGCATGGCACATGTTCACACAGGCCATGATTTTCCAAAATAGTGAACCAAGTGAGGAGGACTCTGAGTCAAACGTTACAAGTGCACTTCTTTAGGATAAGTGTCCTAGGATAAGTGTACCGAAACAGTTTCTATACTGTAACTCTTTGTGTTCAGGAGGAAATCACACTTGTTGTACGACCTTTCCATGAAACATGTTCATGCATGTCATTCCCTTCCAAAATCGTGAACCAAGTGAAGAGGACTCACAGTCATATGTAGCATGTGCACTTCTTTGGGATAAGTATCCTACACAGGTTTCTAGACAGTAAAACTTTTTGTCTGGAGAAAACAACATTCATTTTGTGCTGCTTCTACCAACTATATTCAGGCCTGTAATGAGCTTGAAAATAGGGACCAACTGAGGAAGCATCAAATTCACATTTTTCACTTCCACTTCTCAGTGATAAGAATCCTGTAGATGTACATACGTTGTAACGTTTTATGTTCAGGAGAAATTCACACTGTTTTTGTAACATTTTCATGGAAAATGTTCACGCAGGCCTTGATTTTCAAAAAGAGTGAACCAAGTGAGGAAGACTGAGAGTCAAATATTGGAAGTGCACTTTTTAGGGATAAGTATCCTACAGAAGATTCTATACTGTAACACTTTGTGTTCAAGAGAAGATCACACATGTTTTGTGACATTTGCATATAACATTGTAATGTATGCCATGATTTTCCAAAATAGTGAATCAAGTGAGGAGGGTTCAGAGTCAAATTTTGCACGTGCTCTTCTTACCAGTAAGTGTCCTATGGAAGTTCCTATACTGTAACTCTTTGTGTTCAGGAAAAAATAACAGTTGTTGTGCCACATTTCCATTGAACATGTTGAAGTAGGCCATGATTTTTCCAAAATAGTTAACCAAGTGAAGATGACTCAGAGTAAATGTTGCAGGTGCACTTCATTGGAATACGTATCCTACAGAAGTTTTTATACTGTAAGTCTTTGTGAACAGAAGAAAGTCACACTTGTGCGACAGCCAATGGAACATTTACACACAAGCCATAATATTCCAAAATATTGAACCAAGAGAGAAGAACTCAGAGACAAATGTTGCAAGTGCTCTTCTTCTTAGCGGTAAGTATCCCACCAAAGTTTCTATACTGTCATTCTTGGTGTTCAAGAGAGTATCACACTTGTTTTGCAATGCTTCCCTGGAACATGTTCACGCAGGCTATGATTTTCCAAAATAGTGAACCATGTGAGGAGGACTCAGAGTCAAATGTTGGAAGTGCAATTCTTAGTGGTATGTATCCTACAGAAGTTTCGATACTGTAACTCTTTGTGTTCTGCAGAAAATCACACTTGTTTTGCGATGTTTCCATGGAACCTATTCATGCAGGAGATGATTTCCAAAAATTGTGAACCAAGTGCGGATGATTCAGGATCAAATATAGGAAGTGCACTACTTGGGGATAAGTATCCTAGAGAAGTTTCTACACTGTAATATTTGCATTCAGGAGAAAATCATCTATGTTTTGTGACATTTGCATGGAACATGTTCATGCAGGCCATGAATTTCCAAAATAGTGAACCAAGTGAGGAGGATTCAGATTCAAATGCTAGAAGTGCACCTCTTAAGGATAAGTATCCTACAAAAGTATCCTACAGAATTTTTTATACTGTAAGTCTTTGTGATTAGGAGAAAGTCATACTTGTTTTTTGACAGTCAATGGAACATTTAAACACAAGCCATGATATTCCTAAATATTGATATTGAACCAAGAGAGGACTCAGAGCCAAATGTTGCAAGTGCTCTTCTTAGCAGTAAGTATCCCACAAAAGCTTCTATACTGTAATTCTTTGAGTTCAGGAGAGTATCACATTTGTTTTGCAAAGTTTCCGTGGAACATGTTCAAGCAGGCTATGACGTTCCAAAATAGTGAACCAAGTGAGGAGGACTCAGAGTCAAATGTTGGAAGTACACTTCTTTGTGGTAAGTATCCTACAGAAGTTTCGATACTGTACCTCTTTGTGTTCTGCAGAATATCACACTTGTTTTGTGACATTTCCATGGAACCTATTCATGCAGGAGATGATTTCCAAAATAGAGAACCAAGTGTGGAGGATTCAGAATCAAATGCAGGAAGTGAACTTCTTGGGGATAAGTATACTAGAGAAGTTTCTCCACTCTAACATTTGGTTCAGGAAAAAATCATCCTTGTTTTGTGAAATTTGCATGGCACATGTTCACACAGCCCAAGATTTTCCAAAATAGTGAACCAACTGAGGAGGACTCTGAGTCAAATGCTGCAAGTGCTCTTCTTTAGGATAAGTGTCTTTGCAGAAGTTTCTCTACTGTAACTCTTTGTGTTCAGGAGGAAATCACACTTGTTGTACGACGTTTCTGAGAAACATGTTCATGATGTCATTCCCTTCCAAAATCGTGAACGAAGTGAAGAGGACTTACAGTCATATGTAGCATGTGCACTTCTTTGGGATAAGTATCCTACACAGGTTTCTAGTCTGTAAAACTTTGTGTTCCTGAGAAAACAACATTCGTTTTGTGCTGATTCTACCAACTATGTTCAGGCCTGTAATGAGCTTGAAGATAGTGACCAAGTGAAGAAGCGTTAAATTCACATGTTTCACTTCCACTTCTCAGTGATAAGAATCCTGTAGATTTTCATATGTTGTAACTTTTTATGTTCAGGAGGAAATCACACTGGTTTTGTGATGTTTTCGTGGAATATATTCACGCAGGCCTTGATTTTCCAAAAGAGTGAACCAAGTGAGGAAGACTGAGAGTCAAATGTTGGAAGTGCACTTTTTAGGGATAAGTATCCTACAGAAGATTCTATACTGTAACACTTTGTGTTCAGGAGAAAATTACACTTGTTTTGCGACATTTGCATATAACATGTTCAAGCAGGCCATGATTTTCCAAAATAGTGAACCACGTGAGGAGGACTCTGAGTCAAATATTGCACGTGCACTTCTCACTGGTAATGATCCTAAGGAAGATCCTTTACCATTACTCTTTGTGTTCAGGAGAAAATAACAGTTGTTGTGCCACATTTCCATGGAACATGTTGAAGCAGGCCATGATTTTTCTAAAACAGTTACTAAGTTTAGGATGACTCAGGGTCAAATGTTGCACGTGCACTTCATTAGGATACCTATCCTACAGAAGTTTCTACACTGTAACTCTTTGTGATTAAGAGAAAGTCACACTTGTGCGACAGTCAATGGAACATTTTCACGCAAGCGATGATATTCCAAAATAGTGAGCCAAGAGAGAAGTACTCAGAGTCAAATGTTGCAAGTGCTCTTCTTAGCGGTAAGTATCCCAAAAAAGTTTCTATACTGTAATTCTTTGTGTTCAGGAGAGTATCACAATTGTTTTGCAATGTTTCCATGGAACATGTTCACGCAGGCTATGACTTTCCAAAATTGTGAACCAAATGAGCAGGGTTCAGAGTCAAATATTGCAAGTGCACTTCTTAGTGGTAAGTATCCTACAGAAGTTTCGATACTGTACCTCTTTGTGTTCTGCAGAAAATGACACTTGTTTTGCGACGTTTCCATGGAACCTATTCATGCAGGACATAATTTCCTAAATAGTGAACCAAGTGCGGAGGATTCAGAATCAAATGTAGGAAGTACACTTCTTGGGGATAAGTATTCTAGAGATGTTTCTACACTGTAACACTTGTGTTCAGGAGAAGATCATACTTGTTTTGTGACATTTGTATGGAACATGTTCACGCAGGTAAAGAATTTCCAAAATAGTGAAACAAGTGAGGATGGTTCAGAGTCAAATATTGCAAGTGCAATTCGTTGGGATACGTATCCTACAGAAGTTTCTATACTGCAAATCTTGGTGATCAGGAGAAAGTCACCCCTGTTGTGCGACAGTCAATGGAACATTTACACGCAAGCCATGATATTCCAAAATAGTGAACCAAGAGAGACGGACTCAGAGCCAAATGTTGCAAGTGCTCTTCTTAGTGGTAAGTATCCCACCAAAGTTTCTATACTGTAATTCTTTGTGTTCAGGAGAGCATCAAACTTGTTTTGGAATGTTTCCATGGAACATGTTCACGTAGGCTATGGCTTTCCCTAATAGTGAACCAAGTGAGGAAGACTCAGAGTCAAATGTTGGAAGTGCACTTCATAGTGGTAAGTATCCTATGGGAGTTTTGATACTGTACCTCTTTGTGTTCTGTAGAAAATCACACTTGTTTTGCGACGTTTCCATGGAAACTATTCATGCAGGACATAATTTCTTAAATATTGAACCAAATGTGGAGGATACAGAGTCAAATGTAGGAAGTGCACTTCTTGGGGATAAGTATCCTAGAGAGGTTTCTACACTGTAACATTTGCGTTCAGGAGAAAATCATACTTGTTTTGTGACATTTGCATGGAACATGTTCATGCAGGCAATGAATTTCCAAAATAGTAAACCGAGTGAGGAGGATTCAGAGTCAAATGCTGGAAGTGCACTTCTTTGGGATACGTATCCTACAGAAGTTTCTATACTGTAACACTTTGTGATCTGGAGAAAGTCACACTTGCTTTGCTACGTTTCCATGGAACCTACTCATGCAGGAGATGATTTCCAAAATAGTGAACCAAATGCGGAGGATTCAGAATCAAATGGAAGAAGTGCACTTCTTGGGGATAAGTATCCTAGAGACGTTTCTACACTGTAACATTTACATTTAGGAGAAAATCATCCTGGTTTTGTGACATTTGCATGGCACATGTTCACACAGGCCATGATTTTCCTAAATAGTGAACCAAGTGAGGAGGACTCTGAGTCAACTGTTGCAAGTACACTTCTTTAGGATAAGTATTGTACAGAAGTTTCTATACTGTAACTCTTTGTGTTCAGGAGGAAATCACACTTGATGTACGACATTTCCATGAAACATGTTCATGCATGTCATTCCCTTCCAATATCGTGAACGAAGGGAAGAGGACTCACAGTCATATGTATCATGTGCACTTCTTTGGGATAAGTATTCTACACAGGTTTCTAGATTGTAAAACTTTGTGTTCCTGAGAAAACAACATTCGTTTTGTGCTGATTCTACCAACTATGTTCAGGCCTCTAATGAGCTTGAAAATAGTGACAAAGTGACGAAGCATCAAATTCACATGTTTCACTTCCACTTCTCATTGATAAGAATCCTGTAGATGTTCATACGTTGTAACTTTTTATGTTCAGGTGGAAATCACACTGGTTTTGTAACGTTTCATGAAATATGTTCACGCAGGCCTTGATTTTCCAAACGAGTGAACCAAGTGAGGAAGACTGAGAGTCAAAAGGTGGAAGTACACTTCTTAGGTATAAGTATCCTACAGAAGATTCTATCTGTAACACTTTGTGTTCATGAGAAGATCACACGTGTTTTGCGACTTTTGCATATAACATGTTCACGCAGGCCATGAATTTCCAAAATAGTGAACCAAGGGAGGAGGATTTAGATTCAAATGCTGGAAGTGCACCTCTGAGGTTATAAGTATCCTACAGAAGTTTGTATACTGTAACATTTACGTTCAGGAGAAGATCGCACTTGTTTTACGACTTTGCATATAACATGTTCACGCAGGCCATGATTTTCCAAAATAGTGAACCATGTGAGGAGGGTTCAGAGTCAAATATTGCATGTGCAATTCTAACCGGTAAGTATCCTACGGAAGTTCCTGTAATGTAACTCTTTGTGTCAGGACAAAATAACAGTTGGTGTGCCATATTTCCATGGAACATGTTGAAACAAGCCATGAATTTTCCAATTAGTGAACCAAGTGAGGATAACTCAGAGTCAAATGTTGCAAGTGCCCTTCATTGGGATACGTATCCTACACAAGTTTCTATACTGTAACTCTTTGTGATCAGAAGAAAGTCACACTTGTTGCATGACAGTCAATGGAACATTTACATGCAAGCCATGATATTTCAAAACAGTGAACCAAGAGAGAAGGACTCAGAGTCAAATGTTGTAAGTGCTCTTCTTCTTAGCGGTAAGTATACGACCAAAGTTTCTATACTGTCATTCTTGGTGTTGAGGAGAGTATCACACTTGTTTTGCAATGTTTCCCTGGAAAATGTTCACACAAGCTATGATTTTCCAAAATACTTAACCAAGTGAGGATGACTCAGAGTCAAATGCAGCAAGTGCACTTCGTTGGGTTATGTATCCTACAGAAGTGTCTATACTGTAATTCTTTGTGATACAGAGAAAGTCACACTTTTTGTGCGACAGTCAATGGAACATTTACACCCAGCCATGATATTCCAAAATAGTGAACCAAGAGAGAAAGACTCAGAGTCAAATGTTGCAAGTGCTCTTCTTCTTAGCTGTAAGTATCCCACCAAAGTTTCATTCTTTTTGTTCAGGAGAGCATCACACTTGCTTTGCAATATTTCCCTGGAACATGTTCATGCACGCTAGGATTTTCCAAAATAGTGAACCAAGTGAGGAGGACTCAGAGTCAAATGTTGGAAGTGCACTTCTCAGTGATAGGTATCCTACAGAAGTTTCGATACTGTAATTCTTTGTGGTCTGCAAAAAATCACACCTGTTTTGTGACGTTCCCATGGAACCTATTCATACAGGAGAGGATTTCCAAAATAGTGAACCAAGTGCGGAGGATTCAGAATCAAATGAAGGAAGTGCACTTCTTGGGGATAAGTATCCTAGAGAAGTTTCTATACTGTAACATTTGCATTCAGGAAAAAATCATATTTATTTTTTGACATTTTCATGGCACATGTTCACGCAGGCCATGATTTTCCAAAATAGTGAACGAAGTGAGGAGGGTTCAAGTCAAATATTGCACATGCACTTCTTACCAGTAAGTAACCTACGGAACTTCCTGTACTGTAACTCTTTGTGTTCAGGAGAAAATAACAGTTGTTGTGCCACATTTCCATTGAACATGTTGAAGTAGGCCATGATTTTTCCAAAATAGTTAACCAAGTGAAGATGACTCAGAGTAAATGTTGCAGGTGCACTTCATTGGAATACGTATCCTACAGAAGTTTTTATACTGTAAGTTTTTGTGAACAGAAGAAAGTCACACTTGTGCGACAGCCAATGGAACATTTACACACAAGCCATAATATTCCAAAATATTGAACCAAGAGAGAAGAACTCAGAGACAAATGTTGCAAGTGCTCTTCTTCTTAGCGGTAAGTATCCCACCAAAGTTTCTATACTGTCATTCTTGGTGTTCAAGAGAGTATCACACTTGTTTTGCAATGCTTCCCTGGAACATGTTCACGCAGGCTATGATTTTCCAAAATAGTGAACCATGTGAGGAGGACTCAGAGTCAAATGTTGGAAGTGCAATTCTTAGTGGTATGTATCCTACAGAAGTTTCGATACTGTAACTCTTTGTGTTCTGCAGAAAATCACACTTGTTTTGCGATGTTTCCATGGAACCTATTCATGCAGGAGATGATTTCCAAAAATTGTGAACCAAGTGCGGATGATTCAGGATCAAATATAGGAAGTGCACTACTTGGGGATAAGTATCCTAGAGAAGTTTCTACACTGTAATATTTGCATTCAGGAGAAAATCATCTATGTTTTGTGACATTTGCATGGAACATGTTCATGCAGGCCATGAATTTCCAAAATAGTGAACCAAGTGAGGAGGATTCAGATTCAAATGCTAGAAGTGCACCTCTTAAGGATAAGTATCCTACAAAAGTATCCTACAGAATTTTTTATACTGTAAGTCTTTGTGATTAGGAGAAAGTCATACTTGTTTTTTGACAGTCAATGGAACATTTAAACACAAGCCATGATATTCCTAAATATTGATATTGAACCAAGAGAGGACTCAGAGCCAAATGTTGCAAGTGCTCTTCTTAGCAGTAAGTATCCCACAAAAGCTTCTATACTGTAATTCTTTGAGTTCAGGAGAGTATCACATTTGTTTTGCAAAGTTTCCGTGGAACATGTTCAAGCAGGCTATGACGTTCCAAAATAGTGAACCAAGTGAGGAGGACTCAGAGTCAAATGTTGGAAGTGCACTTCTCAGTGATAGGTATCCTACAGAAGTTTCGATACTGTAATTCTTTGTGGTCTGCAAAAAATCACACCTGTTTTGTGACGTTCCCATGGAACCTATTCATACAGGAGAGGATTTCCAAAATAGTGAACCAAGTGCGGAGGATTCAGAATCAAATGAAGGAAGTGCACTTCTTGGGGATAAGTATCCTAGAGAAGTTTCTATACTGTAACATTTGCATTCAGGAAAAAATCATACTTGTTTTGTGACATTTGCATGGCACATGTTCACGCAGGCCATGATTTTCCAAAATAGTGAACGAAGTGAGGAGGGTTCAAGTCAAATATTGCACATGCACTTCTTACCAGTAAGTAACCTACGGAACTTCCTGTACTGTAACTCTTTGTGTTCAGGAGAAAATAACAGTTGTTGTGCCACATTTCCATGGAACATGTTGAAGCAGGCCATGATTTTTCCAAAATAGTTAACCAAGTGAGGATGACTCAGAGTCAAATGTTGCAAGTGCACTTTGTTGGGATACGTATCCTACAGAAGTTTCTATCCTGTAACTCTTTGTGATCAGGAGAAAGTCACACTTGTTGTGCAACAGTCAATGGAACATTTACACGCAAGCCATGATATTCCAAAATAGTGAACCAAGAGAGAAGGACTCAGAGTCAAATGTTGCAAGTGTTTTCCTTTTTAGCGGTAAGTATCCCACCAAAGTTTCTATACTGACATTGTTGGTGTTCAGGAGAGTATCACACTTGTTTTGCAATGTTTCCCTGGAACATGTTCATGCAGGCTTTGACTTTCCAAAATAGTGAACCAAGTGAGGAGGACCCAGAGTCAAATATTGGAAGTGCACTTCTTAGTGGTAAGTATCCTACAGAAGTTTTGATTCTGTACCTCTTTGTGTTCTGCAGAAAATCACACTTGTTTTGCGACTTTTCCATGGAACCTATTCATGCAGGAGATGATTTTCAAAATAGGGAAACAAGTGCGGAGCATTCAGAATGAAATGTAGGAAGTGCACTTCTTGGGGATAAGCATCCTATAGACGTTTCTACACTGTATCATTTGCGTTCAGGAGAAAATCATACTTGTTTAGTGACATTTGCATGGAACATGTTCACGCACGCCATGAATTTCCAAAATAGTAAACCAAGTGCGGAGGATTCAGAGTCAAATGCTGGAAGTACACCTCTTAGGGGTAAGTATCCTACAGAAGTTTGTATACTGTAACATTTGCATTCAGGAGAAAATCACACTTGTTTTGTGACATTTGCATGGAACATGTTCACACAGGCCATGATTTTCCAAAAAGGTGAACCAATTGAGGAGACTCTGAGTCAAATGTTGCAAGTGCATTTCTTTAAATTTTTTTTATTTTCATTTATTCAACTGTGCACATGTGTGTGTGTATGTGTGTGTGAGTGTGTCAGTGTGTGCCTGTGTATGTGTAGAACCACTGACGAATTCATGAATCACCACGGACGCCTCCACCTCCTTCTGCCCTGGGATTCACAGGCTCCGCCCTACCAGGACCAGAAGCGCAGGCCGCCCCGCTTCCATCTGGTATTTATATGTGGGATCTGGGATCCAAACTCAGGACCTTCTGCCTACAAGGTGGAGGCTTAATGCCTGAGCCACCTCTCCAGCCCGAAAGTGCACTTCTTTAAGATAAGTGTCTTTACAGAAGTTTCTATACTGTAACTCTTTGTGTTCAGGAGAAAATAACAGTTGTTGTGCCACATTTCCATGGAACATGTTGAAGCAGGCCATGATTTTTCCAAAATAGTTAACCAAGTGAGGATGACTCAGAGTCAAATGTTGCAAGTGCACTTCTTTGGGATACGTATCCTACAGAAGTTTCTATCCTGTAACTCTTTGTGATCAGGACAAAGTCACACTTGTTGTGTGACAATCAATGGAACATTTACACGCAAGCTGTGATATTCCAAAATCACCAAGAGAGGAGGATTCAGAGACAAATATTGCAAGTGCCCTACTTAGCGGTAAGTATCCAACAAAACTTTCTATACTGTAATTCTTTGTGTTCAGGAGTGTATCACACTTGTTTTTGAATGCTTCCATGGAACATGTTCACACACGTTTTACTTTCCAAAACGGTGAACCAAGTGAGGAAGACTCAGAGACAAATGCTGGAGGTGGACTTCTTAGTGGTAAGTATCCTACAGAAGTTTCAATATTGTACCTCTTTGTGTCCTGCAATAAATCACACTTGTTTTGCGACATTTCCATGGAACCTATTCATGCAGGAGATGATTTCCAAAATAGTGAAACAAGTGCGGAGGATTCAGAATCAAATGTAGGAAGTGCACTTCTTGGGAATAAGTATCCTAGAGAAGTTTGTACACTGTAACATTTGCGATCTGGGGAAAATCATCCTTGTTTTGTGACATTTGCATGGCACATGTTCACACAGGCCATGATTTTCAAAAATAGTGAACCAAGTGAGGAGGACTCTGAGTCAAATGTTCCAAGTGCACTTCATTAGGATAAGTGTCATTGCAGAAGTTTCTCTACTGTAACTCTTTGTATTCAGGAGGAAAGCACACTTGTTGTATGAGGTTTCCATGAAACATGTTCATGCATGTCATTCCCTTCCAAAATCTTGAACCAAGTGAAGTGGACTCACAGTCATATGTAGCATGTGCACTTCTTTGTGATAAGTATCCTACACAGGTTTTTAGACTGTAAATCTTTGTGTTCTGCAAAAACAACGTTTGTTTTGTGCTGATCCTACTAACTATATTCAGGCCTGTAATGAGCTTGAAAGTAGTGACCAAGTGAGGAAACGTCAAATTCACATGTTTCACTTTCTCTTCTCAGTGATAAGAATCCTGGAGATGTTCATACGTTATAACTTTTTATGTTCCAGAGAGAATCACACTCGTTTTGTGACGTTTTCATGGAATATGTTCACTCAGGCCTTGATTTTCCAAAAGAATGAACCAAGTGAGGAAGACTGAGAGTCATATATTGGAAGTGCACTCTTTAGGGATAAGTATCCTACAGAAGATTCTATACTGTAACACTTTGTGTTCAGGAGAAGATCACACTTGTTTTGCGTCATTTGCATATAACATGTTCACGCAGGCCATGATTTTCCAAAATAGTGAAACAAGTGAGGACAGTTCAGAGTCAAATATTGCACGTGCACTTCTTACCGGTAAGTATCCTACGGAAGTTCCTATACTGTAACTCTTTGTTTTCTGCAGAAAATCACACTAGTTTTTCGACGTTTCCATGGAACCTATTCATGCAGGAGATGATTTCCAAAATAGTGAACCAAGTGCGGCGGATTCAGAATCATATGTAGGAAGTGCACTTCGTAGGGATAAGTATCCTAGAGAAGTTTCTACACTGTAACATTTGTTCAGGAGAAAATCATCCTTGATTTGTGACATTTGCATGGAACATGTTCACACAGGGCATGAATTTCCAAAATGGTAAACCAAGTGCAGAGGATTCAGAGTCAAATGCTGGAAGTGCACCTCTTAGGGGTAAGTATCCTACAAAAGTTTGTATACTGTAACATTTGCATTCAGGAGAAAATCACACTTGTTTTGTGACATTTGCATGGAACATGTTCACACAGGCCATGATTTTTCAAAAAAGTGATCCAATTGAGGAGACTCTGAGTCAAATGTTGCAAGTGCACTTCTTTAAATTATTTTTATTTTTATTTATTCAACTGTGCGCATGTGTGTGTGTATGTGTGCACGAGTGTGTCTGTGTGTGTCTGTGTATATGTAGAACCACGGACGAATTCACGAACCACCATGGACGCCTCCACCAACTTCTGCCCCAGGATTCGCAGGCTCTGCCCTACCAGGACCAGAAGCGCAGGCCACCCCGCTTCCATCTGGTGTCTATACGTGGGATCTGGGATCCAAACTCAGGACCTTCTGCCTGTAAGGTGGAGGCTTAATGCCTAAGCCACCTCTCGAGCCCGAAAGTGCACTTCTTTAGGATAAGTGTCTTTACAGAAGTTTCTATACTGTAACTCTTTGTGTTCAGGAGAAAATAACAGTTGTTATGCCACATGTCCATGGAACATGTTGACCCAGGCCATGATTTTTCCTTGAGAGTTAACCAAGTGAGGATGACTCTGAGTCAAATGTTGCAAGTGCACTTCGTTGGCATACCTATCCTACAGAAGTTTCTATACTATAACTCTTTGTGATCAGGAGAAAGTCACACTTGTTGTGCGACAATCAATGATACATTTACACGCAAGCCATGATATTCCCAAATTAGTGAACCAAGAGAGAAGAACTCAGAGTCAAAGGTTACAAGTGATCTTAGCAATAACTATCCCACAAAAGTTTCTATACTGTAATTCTTTGTGTTGAGGAGAGTATCACACTTGTTTTGCAAATTTTCCATGCAACATGTTCTCGCAGTCTATGACTTTCCAAAATAGAGACCAAGTGAGGAGGACTCAGAGTCAAATGTTGGAAGTGCACTTCTTAGTGATAAGTCTCCTACAGAAGTTTCGATACTGTACCTGTTTGTGTTCTGCAGAAAATCACACTTGTTTTGCGACATTTCCATGGAATCTATTCATGAAGGAGATGATTTCAAAAATAGTGAACCAAGTGCAGTGGATTCAGAATCAAATGTAGGAAGTGCACTTCTTGGGGATAAGTATCCTAGAGAAATTTCTACACTGTAACATTTGCGTTCAGGAGAAAATCATACTTGTTTTGTGACATTTGCATGGCACATATTCACGCAGGCCGTGAATATCCAAATAGTAATCCAAGTGAGGAGGATTCAGAGTCAAATGTTGGAAGTGCACCTCTTAAGGATAAGTATCTTACAGAAGTTTGTATACTGTAACATTTGCATTCAGGGGAAAATCATACTTGTGTTGTGACATTTGCATTGCACATGTTCACACAGGCCATGATTTTCCAAAATAGTGAACCAAGTGAGGAGGACTCTGAGTCAAAACCTGCAAGTGCACTTCTTTAGGATAAGAGTCGCACAGAAGTTTCTATACTGTAACTCTTTGTGTTCAGGAGGAAATCAAACTTGTTGTATGCCGTTTCCATGAAACATGTTCATGCATGTCATTCCCTTCCAAAATAGTGAACCAAGTGAAGGGGACTCACAGTCATATGTAGCATATGCACTTCTTTGGGAAGTCATATGTAGCATGTGCACTTCTTTGGGATCAGAATCCTACACAGGTTTCTAGACTGTAACACTTTGTATTCTGGAGCAAACAACATTTGTTTTCTGCTGATCCTACCAACTATGTTCAAGCTTGTAGTGAGCTTGAAAATAGTGACCAAGTGAGGATGCGTCAAATTCACATGTTTCACTTTCTCTTCTCAGTGATAAGAATCCTGTAGATGTTCATACGTTGTAACTTTTTATGTTCAGGAGAAATTCACCCTGGTTTTGTGACGTTTTCATGGAATATGTACACGCAGACCTTGATTTTCCAAAATAGTGAACCAAGTGAGGAGGACTGAGAGTCAAATGTTGGACGTGCAGTTCTTAGGGATAAGTATCTTACAGAAGATTCTATACTGTTACACTTTGTGTTCAGGAGGAGATCATACTTGTTTTGCGACACTCACCTACAACATGTTCACGCAGGCCATGATATTCCAAAATAGTGAACCCAGTGTGGAGGATTCAATCAAATGTTGGAATTTCACTTCTTAGGGATAAGTACCCTAGAGAACTTCCTATACTGTAACATTTGCGTTCAGGCGAAAATCATACTTGTTTTGTGACATTTGAATGGCACAGGTTCACACATGCCATGATTTTACAAAATAATGAACCAAGTGAGGAGGACTCTGAGTAAAATGTTACAAGTGTACTTCTTTAGGATAAGTACCGGACAGAAGTTTTTAATATTGTAACTCTTTGTGTTCAGGAGGAAATCACACTTGTTTTACGATGTTTCCATGAAACATGTTCCTGCATGTCGTTCCCTTCCAAAATAATGAACCAAGTGAAGAGGACTCACAGTCATATGTAGCATGTGCACTTCTTTGGGAAGTTATATGTAGAATGTGCACATCTTTAGGTTAAGCATCCTACAAAGGTTTCTAGACTGCAAAATTTTGTATTCTAGAGCAAACAACATTTGTTTTGTGCTGATTCTACCAACTATGTTCAGGCTTGTAGTGAGCTTGAAAATAGTGACCAAGTGAGGATGCGTCAAATTCACATGTTTCACTTTCTCTTCTCAGTGATTAGAATACTATAGATGTTCATACATTGTAACTTTTTATGTTCAGGAGAAATTCACACAGGTTTTGTGAGGTTTTCATGGAATATGTTCACACAGGCCTTGATTTTCCAAAAAAGTGAACAAAGTGAGGAGGACTGAGAGTCAAATGTTGGAGGTGCACTTCTTAGAGATAAGTATCCTAAAGGAGATTCTATACTGTTACACTTTGTGTTCAGGAGAAGATCATACTTGTTTTGGGACATTTGCCTACAACATGTTCACGCAGGGCATGATTTTCCAAAAGAGTGAACCAAGTGTGGAGGATTCAGTCAAATGCTGGAATTTCATTTCTTAGGGATAAGTATCCTAGAGAAGTTCCTATACTGTAACTTTTGTGTTCAGGCAAAAATCATACTTGTTTTGTGACATTTGAATGGCACATGTTCACACAGGCCATGATTTTACAAAATAGTGAGCCAAGTGAGGAGGACTCTTAATTAAATGTTGCAGGTGCACTTCTTTAGGATAAGTATCGTACAGAAGTTTCTATATTGTAACTCTTTATGTTCAGGAGGAAATCACATTTGTTTTACGACGTTTCCATGAAACATGTTCATGCATGTCATGCCCTTCCAAAATAGTGAACCAAGTGAAGAGGACTCACAGTCATATGTAGCATGTCCACTTCTTTGGTAAAAGTATGCTACACAGGTTTCTAGACTGTAAAACTTTGTATTCTGGAGCAAAAAACATTTGTTTTGTGCTGATTCTACCTACTATGGTCAGGCTTGTAATGAGCTTGAAAATAGTGACCAAGTGAGGAAGCGTCAAATTCACATGTTTCACTTTCTCTTCTCAGTGATAAGAATCCAGTAGATATTCATACATTTTAACGTTTTGTGTTCAGGAGAAATTCATACTGGTTTTGTGACGTTTTCATGGAATATGTTCACGCAGGCCTTGATTTTCCAAAATAGTGAACCAAGTGAGGAGGACTGAGAGTCAAATGTTGGAAGTGCACTTCTTAGGGATAAGTATTCTTCAATAGATTCTATACTGGAACACTTTGTGTTCAGGAGAACATCATACTTGTTTTGCGCCATTTGCATATAACATATTCACGCATGCCATGATTTTCCAAAATAGTGGACCAAATGAGGAGGGTTGAGAGTCAAATATTGCATGTGCACTTGTTACTGGTAAGTGTCCTTCGGAAGTTCCTATACTTTAACTCTTTATGTTCAGGAGTAAATAAGAGTTGTTGTGCCACATTTCCATGGAACATGTTGAAGCAGGCCATGATTTTTCCAAAATAGATAACCACGTGAGGATGACTCAGAGTCAAATGATGCAAGTGTACTTCGTTAGGATACGTATCCTACAGAAGTTTCTATACTGTAACATTTTGTGATCAGGAGAAAGTCACACTTGTTGTGTGACAGTCAATGGAACATTTACACGCAAGCCAAGATATTCCAAAATAGTGAACCAAGAGAGAAGGACTCAGAGTCAAATGTTGCAAGTGCTCTTCTTCTTTGGGGTAAGTATCCCAGCAAAGTTTGTATACTGTCAATCTTGGTGTTCAGGAGAGTATCACACTTGTTTTGCAATGTTTCCCTGGAACATGTTCACGCAGGCTATGATTTTCCAAAATAGTGAACCAAGTGAGGAGGACTCAGAGTCAAATGTTGGAAGTGCACTTCTTTGTGGTAAGTGTCCTACAGAAGTTTTGATACTGTACCTCTTTGTGTTGTGCAGAAAATCACACTTGTTTTGCGACGTTTCCACGGAACCTATTCATGCAGTAGATGATTTCCAAAATAGTGAATCAAGTGCGGAGAATTCAAAATCAAATGTAGTAAGTGCACTTTTTGGGGATAAGTATTTTAGAGAAGTTTCTACACTGTAACATTTCCGTTCAGGAGAAAATCATACTTGTTTTTGTGACATTTGCATGGACCATGTTCCCGCATGCCATGAATTTCCAAAATAATGAACCAAGTGATGAGGGTTCAGAGTCAAATATTGCATGTGTACTTCTTATCTTTAAGTCTCCTTTGGAAGTTCCTATACTGTACCTCTTTTTGTCAGGAGAAATTAACAGTTGTTGTGCCAAATTTCCATGGAACATGTTGAAGCAGGCCATGATTTTTCCAAAATAGTTAACCAAGTGAGCATGACTCAGAGTCAAATGATGGAAGTGTACTTCGTTGGGATACATAACCTACAGAAGTTTCTATACTGTAACTCTTTGTGTTCAGGTGAAAGGCAAATCCTGCGGCTGCATAGTGCTGTACTGCCCACTAGGTGGCTCCCGGGTGGGGGGCGGGGCTGGGCTGGGCTCTTTCACTCCCTGGCTTATTGGTAGAATTCTTCACCTGGGATCCAGGTTGGTGGCTAGGCGCACGGGGCAGGAGGGTGCGAGGGGCTTGGGTCCGAGGCGGGGCTCAGGCTAAGCTGCAGTCGGCCTGGGAGCTCCCGCCAGTACGAGTGGGGTTCCTGGGGTTGGGGCTGGGCCGGGCTCTCTCTCTCTCACTCACTCACCTTAGGCGGGGGCAGGGCAGCAGCTAGGGGCTGGGGTCGTCCAGGGTGGGGGCATAGGCCAAGCCACAGTCTGCCTAGGTGCTCGCTGCTGGGATGCATGGGGCTCCGGGGTGGTTGGGGCGCAAGTGCACTTCTTTAGGAGAAGTATCATACAGAAGTTTCTATACTGTAACTCTTTGTGTTCAGGAGGAAATCACACTTGTTGTACGACGTTTCCATGAAACATGTTCATGCATGTGGTTCCCTTCCAAAATCGTGAACCAAGTGAAGAGGACTCACAGTCATATGTAGCATGTGCACTTCTTTGGGAAGTTATATGTAGCATGTGCACTTCTTTGGGACAAGTATCCTACACAGGTTTCTAGACACTAAAACTTTGTGTTCTGGAGGAAAAAAAACATTCGCTTTGTGCTGATTCTACCAACTATGTTCAGGCCTGTAATGAGCTTGAAAATAGTGATCAAGTGAGGAAGCGTCAAATTCACATGTTTCACTTTCACTTGTCAGTGATAAGAATCTTGTAGATGTGACTCCTAACTTCCGCTTCCTTCGAGCTGGGAGTGGAGTCCTTCCCCTGGCCCAGCGCAGCGCTGTTCCCACCATGTTTGGCCTCCAGAGAAATGCAGTAATCGGACTCAACTTGTACTGCAGGGGCGCCGGCTTCGGCACGGGTGGTGGCAGCGCCTCCCCGGCGGGCGGCCTGCTGCTGTCCCCTGAGGAGGTCAAGGTGAGGCGGGAGCCGGGCGGCGGCAAGGCCGGGCGGGAGCACCCCCGGCAGTCCTGGCTCAGGACGCCAGGAGGGTCGCGAGGCCCCTGCCCATTGACGCCGCTGGCCGAGGAGGAGGATGACGAGCTGTACCGGCAGTTGCTGTAGATCATCTCCCGGTACCTCCGGGAGCAGGCCACGGGCGCCAAAGATGCCAAGCCCCTGAGCCGGGCGCGGACGGCCAGCGGGAGGGTGCTGGAGACCCTGTGGCGGGTGGGCGATGGCGTGCAGCGCAACCACGAGACAGCCTTCCAAGGCATGCTTCGGAAACTGGACATTAAAAACGAAGACGATGTCAAATCTGTATCTCGAGTGATGATAAATGTTTTCAGTGACGGCGTAAAAACTGGGGCAGGATTGTGACTCTCAATTCTTTTGGTGCCTTTGTGGCCAAATACTTGAAAAGCATAAACCAAGAAAACTGCATTGAACCATTAGCAGAAAGTATCACCGATGTTCTTGTAAGGACAAAACGGGACTGGCTAGTCAAACAAAAAGGCTGGGATGGGTTTGTGGAGTTCTTCCACGTGCAGGACCTAGAAGGTGGCATCAGAAATGTGCTGCTGGCTTTTGCAGGTGTTGCTGGAGTGGGGGCTGGTTTGGCTTACCTGATCAGATAGCCTTCTAAGTGCAGTAGGTGACTCTAAAGCAACAACAACAAACCAGAAACACCTGCTTCCGGGAGATGAAATATATTTATGGAGTTGGACTTGAAGCTGCCCAAGCTTTAAGAATCCAGGAAGCAAGTGGCCACAGGATTATGGCTAACAGAATAAATACATGGGAAAAGAACTCCCTCTGAAGAGTTACTATCTGAAAGAAGCCAAGTTCACTCTCAGCAAACTGGGAGGCCGTGGAGGACTTTACAGACTTGAAGCGTACGGGTGGAAGGACTTCATTTCCTTGTCTAGAACCAGAGGAGTGGCCAGTAACCAGGCTAGTGATAGCATTCGTCAAACTTGCCCAGAATTCATTAACTTCCTGTAGTGTTAAGAGAAGCACTAACAATGGCAGTGACCCCTGTAACATGGTTTTAAGCTACAAGTAACCAAACTATGACTAGAAGCCTCAGTACTGTACAAGTATGTGAAGGGAAGCTTGATTATGACTAGCTTTCCCAGGAGTAATTCTTAAAATCCAAGTGTTCAGGACTTTCTACCTGTTCTGCTTTGACTTGGTTTGGATGGTTCTTAGTTTATTAGCCTAGTGATGGCCAAGAATACTTGACTTAAAGGTTCACTAATTAGTTACAAATACTGAATATTCTCAATTTTTAAAATAGAAACAACTTGTAAATGCATTTGTCTGTAAAAATTGTATATATTTTTACAGAAAATCTATTTCTTTGCATATAAAAGAAGGAAATCTCAAATTTAGTTTTTTTCATAACCTTTTGAAATTTGCAGCTTCTGTAGTTAGGAATCTATGTCTTACAGCTTTTCTAAACTTGGTCATGATCAGTCCTAGAGTATGTACAGAACCAGTTGTATGTAGCCTGATTGTAGTGGAGCAAATGCGATGCATAACTATGCAGGCTTAATTTTCCAATCTGATTTTGGTAAGTATTTCAAGGATCACAGGTAGATAAAAGACATTGGGTCCTGTGTACTTTTTTTAAGTTGTAAATGGCTTGGTAAAGCAGGCTAGACTCTTAACCATGGTGCTATTTATAGGGTTTGCTTGTTAAACACAGGTTTAAACCTGGTGGTGTCAATAAAACAAATACTTACTGTTTCTTTTCTACTAAGGATTCCCAAGCTTTGTTTTGAATTTTGTATTACCCTTTCTGTACTATTGAACTTAACTTTTATTTCCTATCCTTTGGAATATTTGCTTGCTTGTTAAACCCTCTCTGGTCTCCACAGGTACATAATCTAATTCTGTAGCTTTTTTCTGCCTTCCCTGTACTCTCAATTTGCCATTTAGTTATCTGTACTATGAACCCTCTCACTGGGAACCCAAGTAATCTCCTCCCCTCCTTCAGGAGTCAACAAACCTTCCTGTGAGTTTTATCTTGTTGGGGGCAGCAATATCTCCTTGATGAGTGTTACTACAATAACAGTCATGGGAATGAGACGGAGCGTTTTCTCTGGATTGGCGTCTTTTCAGTTGTTACTAAAGGAATCCTGTCTTTGGAAGAAAAATTTCAACAAGACCTGTATCTTCCCTGGCTTACTCTAAAGTTCTTTGCGTTTAAATGTGCTCACATGTAAAAGACAGTTGGCTCTGTTAAATCTCAGTTACAGAAGAGCTACTAGTAAACTGAAGAAAGGTTTCGTGTGAGCGAGGGTCATTTGAAAACTTCAGCCTTACAATGCGACCTTTAGTCTGGACTGCAGATAAAAATAAGCATGAATAAAGTGACTAAGAATGTAATGGGGAAGAACTGCCCTGCCTGCCCATCTCAGAGCCATAAGGTCATCTTGCTAGAGCTATTTTTACCTATGTATTTATCGTTCCTGTTCATAGACCATTTATTTATATCATGTTTATCTAAGGACCTAAAAGCACTTTATGTAGTTTTTAATTAATCCTAAAGGTGACTGAAAGGTTTGTCTCTCCTTACCTAGTTGTGGAAATAAACGCAGAAATGTAAATTGGTGTTCGCAGGAGCCAGACTTCCCAAGTTACCAAGCATGACTGCTGACATAGAAAAATCTTGGTTGATAAATTTAGGTCCAGGGCCTTGAAGGTTTAGGAGCTCAAGTGGTTGGGAAGGAAGGTGAATTTACAGGGAGAAGAGGCATGTGGTCTGGGTGCTGACTAGCTGAATACTTCAGGCACATCCTCCAGAGTCAAAGGGAGGAACTGCTTGGAAAGATGGCTCTCTCAGCAACTTCTGTTTGTCTTACACTTCTCTCAGGGAAAAAAACATGCAGTCTGCTAGTCATCCATGTACAATCATTCTGTCTGGGGTTGAACACCTTCATTCTGGCAAAACAGCTAGTGTTTTTGATTGCTGTACCAGAGAGGGTTAGGACCAACTGAAAATTAATGTGGGTTGTAAAATGTATGTCTCCCCAACTTTTTGTTTTTCTGTGGAAAAAAAAATTAAAAAAAAAGAATCTTGTAGATGTTCATACGTTGTAACTTTTTATGTTCAGGAGAAAAAAACACTGGTTCTGTGAGGTTTTCATGGAATATGTTCACGCAGGCCTTGATTTTCCAAAATGGTGAACCAAGTGATGAGGACTGAGAGTCAAACGTTGGAAGTGCACTTCTTAGGGATAAGTATCCTACAGAAGATTCTGTACTTTAACATTTCGTGTTCATACTTGTTTTGTGATATTTGCATATAACATGTTCACGCAGGCCATGATTTTCAAAAATAGTGAACCAAGGGAGGAGGGTTCAGAATCAAATATTGCATGTGCACTTCTTACTGGTAAGTGTCCTACGGAAGTTCCTATACTGTAACTCTTTGTGCTCAGGAGAAAATAACAGCTGTTGTGCCACATTTCCATGGAACATGTTGAAGAAGGCCATGATTTTTCCAAAATAGTTAACCAAGTGAGGATGACTCAGAGTCAAATGTTCCAAGTGCACTTCGTTGGGATACGTATCCTACAGAAGCTTCTATACTGTAAGTCTTTGTGATCAGGAGAAAGTCACACTTCTTGTGCGACAGTCAATGGAACATTTACACGCAAGCCATGATATTCCAAAATAGTGAACCAAGAGAGAAGGACTCAGAATCAAATGTTGCAAGTGATTTTCTTAGTGGTTAGTATCCCACAAAAGTTTCTATACTGTCATTCTTTGTGTTCAGGAGAGTATCACACTTGTTATGCAATTTTTCCCAGGAATATGTTCACGCAGGCTATGATTTTCCAAAATAGTGAATCAAGTGAGGAGGACTCAGAGTCAAATGTTTGAAGTGCACTTCTTAGTGGTAAGTATCCTACAGAAGATTCGGTACTGTATCTCTTTGTTTCTGCTGAAAATCACACTGTTTTGCGACGTTTCCATGGACCCTATTCATGTAGGAGATGATTTCAAAATAGTTAACCAAGTGAGGAGTATTCAGGGTCAAGTTGTGGAAGTGCACCTCTTTAGGGATAAGTATACTACAGAAGTTTGTATACTGTAACATTTGCTTTCAGGAGAAAATCATAATTGTTTTGTGACATTTGCATGGCACATGTTCACAAAGGCCATGATTTTACAAAATAGTGAGCCAAGTGAGGAGAACTCTGTGTCAAATGTTGCTAGTGCACTTCTTTAGGATAAGTGTCTTACAGAAGTTTCTATACCTTAACTCCTTGTGTTCAGGAGGAAATCACACGTGTTGTACGACGTTTCCATGAAACATGTTAATGCATGCCATTCCCTTCCAAAATCGTGAACCAAGTGAAGAGGAATCACAGTCATATGTAGCATGTGCACTTCTTTGGGATAAGTATCCTACACAGGTTTCTAGACTGTAAAACTTTGTGGTCTGGAGAAACAACATTCATTTTGTGCTGATTCTAACAGCTATGTTCAGGCCTGTAAGGAGCTTGAAAATAGTGACCAAGTGAGGATGCATCAAATTCACATGTTTCACTTTCTCTTCTCATTGATAAGAATCCTGTAGATGTTCATACATTGTAACTTTTAATGTGCAGGCGAAATTCACACTGGTTTTGTGACGTTTTCATAGAATATGTTCACGCAGCCCGTGATTTTCCAAAATAGTGAACCAAGTGAGGAGGACTGAGAGTCAAATGTTGGAGGTGCACGTCTTAGGGATAAGTATCCTACAGAAGATTCTACAGTGTTACACTTTGTGTTCAGGAGAAGATCATACTTGTTTTGCGACATTCACATATAACATGTTCACACAGGCCATGATTTTACAAAATAGTGAACTAAGAGCGGAGGATTCAGAATCAAATGTTGGAATTTCACTTCTTAAGGATAAGTATCCTTGAGAGGTTCCTATACTGTAACATTTGTGTTCCGGTGAAAATCATACTTCTTTTGTGACATTTGAATGGCACATGTTCACACAGACCATGATTTTACAAAATATTGAACCAAGTGAGGAGGTCTCTGAGTTACATGTTGCAAATGCACATCTTTAGGATAAGTATCGTACAGAAGTTTCTATATTGTAACTCTTTGTGTTCAGGAGGAAATCACACTTGGTTTACGACTTTTACAAGAAACATGTTCATGCATGTCATTCCCTTCCAAAATAGTGAACCAAGTGAAGAGGACTCACAGTCATATGTAGCATGTGCACTTCTTTGGGAAGTCATATGTAGCATGTGCACTTCTTTGGGATTAGTACTCTACACAGGTTTTTAGACTGTAAAACTTTGTATTCTGGAGCAAACAACTTTTTTTTGTGCTGATTCTACCAACTATGTTCAGGCTTGTAATGAGCTTGAAAATAGTGATCAAGTGAGGACGCGTCAAATTCACATGTTTCACTTTCTCTTTTCAGTGATAAGATTCCTGTAGATGTTCATTCGTTGTAACTTTTTATGTTCAGGAGAATTTCACACTGGTTTTTTGACGTTTCTATGGAATATGTTCACACAGACCTTGATTTTCCAAAATAGTGAACCAAGTGAGGAGGACTGAGAGTGAAATGTTGGAGGTGCACTTCTTAGGGATAAGTATCCCACAGAAGATTCTATAGTGTTACACGTTGTGTTCAGGAGAAGATCATACATATTTTGCGACATTCGCATACATCATGTTCACGCAGGCCATGATTTTCCAAAAGAGTGAACCAAGTGCGGAGGATTCAGAGTCAAATGTTGGAATTTCACTTCTTAGGGATAAGTATCCTAAAGAAGTTCCTATATTGTAACATTTGTGTTCAGGCGAAAATCATACTTATTCTGTGACATTTCAATGGCACATGTTCACACAGGCCATGAATTTACAAAATAGTGAACCAAGTGAAGAGGACTCTGAGTTAATAATCACAAGTTCACTTCTTTAAGATAAGTATCATACAGAAGTTTCTATATTGAAACTCTTTATGTTCAGGAGGAAATCACACTTGTTTTACAACTTTTCAATGAAACATGTTCATGCATGTTGTTCCCGTACAAAATAATGCACCAAGTGAAGAGGACTCACAGTCATATGTAGCAGGTGCACTTCTTTGGGAAGTCACATGTAGCATGTGCACTTTTTTGGGATAAGTATCCTACACAGGTTTCTAGACTGTAAAACTTTGTATTCTGGCAAAAACAACATTTGTTTTGTGCTGATTCTACCAACTAGGTTCTGGCTTGTACTGAGCTTGAAAATAGTGACCAAGTGAGGACTCGTCAAATTCACATGTTTCACTTTCTCTTTTCAGTGATAAGATTCCTGTAGATGTTCATACGTTGTAACTTTTTATGTTCAGGAGAAATTCACACTGGTTTTGTGACGTTTTCATGGAATATGTTCACGCAGACCTTGATTTTCCAAAATAGTGAACCATGTGCGGAGGACTGAGTGTCAAATGTTCGAGGTCCACTTCTTAGGGATAAGCATCCTACAGAAGATTCTATAGTCTTGCACTTTGTGTTCAGGAGAAGATCATACATCTTTTGCGACCTTCGCATATCACATGTTCTCGCAAGACATGATTTTCCAAAATAGTGAACCAAGTGCGGAGGATTCAGAGTCAAATGATGGAATTTCACTTCTTAGGGATAACGATCCTAGAGAAGTTCCTATACTGTAACATTTGTGTTCAGGCGAAAATGATACTTGTTTTGTGACATTTGAATGGCACATGTTCACACAGGCCATGATTTAACAAAATAGTGAACCAAGTGAGGAGGACTCTGAGTTAAATGGTGCAAGTGCACTTCGTTAGGATAAGTATCATACAGAAGTTTCTGTATTGTAACTCTTTGTGTTCAGGAGGAAATCACACTTGGTTTACCACGTTTTCATAAAACATGTTCATGCATGTCGTTCTCTCCCAAAATAGTGAATCAAGTGAAGAGGACTCACAGTCATATGTAGCATGTGCACTTCTTTGGGAAGTCATATGTAGCATGTGCACTTCTTTGGGATAAGTATCCTACACAGGTTTCTAGACTGTAAAACTTTGTGTTCTGGAGAAAACAACATTCATTTTGTGCTGATTCTAACAGCTATGTTCAGGCCTGTAAGGAGCTTGAAAATAGTGACCAAGTGAGGATGCATCAAATTCACATGTTTCACTTTCTCTTCTCATTGATAAGAATCCTGTAGATGTTCATACATTGTAACTTTTAATGTGCAGGCGAAATTCACACTGGTTTTGTGACGTTTTCATAGAATATGTTCACGCAGCCCGTGATTTTCCAAAATAGTGAACCAAGTGAGGAGGACTGAGAGTCAAATGTTGGAGGTGCACGTCTTAGGGATAAGTATCCTACAGAAGATTCTACAGTGTTACACTTTGTGTTCAGGAGAAGATCATACTTGTTTTGCGACATTCACATATAACATGTTCACACAGGCCATGATTTTACAAAATAGTGAACTAAGAGCGGAGGATTCAGAATCAAATGTTGGAATTTCACTTCTTAAGGATAAGTATCCTTGAGAGGTTCCTATACTGTAACATTTGTGTTCCGGTGAAAATCATACTTCTTTTGTGACATTTGAATGGCACATGTTCACACAGACCATGATTTTACAAAATATTGAACCAAGTGAGGAGGTCTCTGAGTTACATGTTGCAAATGCACATCTTTAGGATAAGTATCGTACAGAAGTTTCTATATTGTAACTCTTTGTGTTCAGGAGGAAATCACACTTGGTTTACGACTTTTACAAGAAACATGTTCATGCATGTCATTCCCTTCCAAAATAGTGAACCAAGTGAAGAGGACTCACAGTCATATGTAGCATGTGCACTTCTTTGGGAAGTCATATGTAGCATGTGCACTTCTTTGGGATTAGTACTCTACACAGGTTTTTAGACTGTAAAACTTTGTATTCTGGAGCAAACAACTTTTTTTTGTGCTGATTCTACCAACTATGTTCAGGCTTGTAATGAGCTTGAAAATAGTGATCAAGTGAGGACGCGTCAAATTCACATGTTTCACTTTCTCTTTTCAGTGATAAGATTCCTGTAGATGTTCATTCGTTGTAACTTTTTATGTTCAGGAGAATTTCACACTGGTTTTTTGACGTTTCTATGGAATATGTTCACACAGACCTTGATTTTCCAAAATAGTGAACCAAGTGAGGAGGACTGAGAGTGAAATGTTGGAGGTGCACTTCTTAGGGATAAGTATCCCACAGAAGATTCTATAGTGTTACACGTTGTGTTCAGGAGAAGATCATACATATTTTGCGACATTCGCATACATCATGTTCACGCAGGCCATGATTTTCCAAAAGAGTGAACCAAGTGCGGAGGATTCAGAGTCAAATGTTGGAATTTCACTTCTTAGGGATAAGTATCCTAAAGAAGTTCCTATATTGTAACATTTGTGTTCAGGCGAAAATCATACTTATTCTGTGACATTTCAATGGCACATGTTCACACAGGCCATGAATTTACAAAATAGTGAACCAAGTGAAGAGGACTCTGAGTTAATAATCACAAGTTCACTTCTTTAAGATAAGTATCATACAGAAATTTCTATATTGAAACTCTTTATGTTCAGGAGGAAATCACACTTGTTTTACAACTTTTCAATGAAACATGTTCATGCATGTTGTTCCCGTACAAAATAATGCACCAAGTGAAGAGGACTCACAGTCATATGTAGCAGGTGCACTTCTTTGGGAAGTCACATGTAGCATGTGCACTTTTTTGGGATAAGTATCCTACACAGGTTTCTAGACTGTAAAACTTTGTATTCTGGCAAAAACAACATTTGTTTTGTGCTGATTCTACCAACTAGGTTCTGGCTTGTACTGAGCTTGAAAATAGTGACCAAGTGAGGACTCGTCAAATTCACATGTTTCACGTTCTCTTCTCAGAAATAAGAATCCTGTAGATGTTCATACATTGTAACTTTTTATGTTCAGGAGAAATTCACACTGGTTTTGTGACGTTTTCATGGAATATGTTCACGCAGACCTTGATTTTCCAAAAGAGTGAACCATGTGCGGAGGACTGGGCGTCAAATGTTCGAGGTCCACTTCTTAGGGATAAGCATCCTACAGAAGATTCTATAGTCTTGCACTTTGTGTTCAGGAGAAGATCATACATCTTTTGCGACCTTCGCATATCACATGTTCTCGCAGGACATGATTTTCCAAAATAGTGAACCAAGTGCGGAGGATTCAGAGTCAAATGATGGAATTTCACTTCTTAGGGATAACGATCCTAGAGAAGTTCTTATACTGTAACATTTGTGTTCAGGCGAAAATCATACTTGTTTTGTGACATTTGAATGGCACATGTTCACACAGGCCGTGATTTAACAAAATAGTGAACCAAGTGAGGAGGACTCTGAGTTAAATGGTGCAAGTGCACTTCTTTAGGATAAGTATCATACAGAAGTTTCTGTATTGTAACTCTTTGTGTTCAGGAGGAAATCACACTTGGTTTACCACGTTTCCATAAAACATGTTCATGCATGTCGTTCTCTCCCAAAATAGTGAATCAAGTGAAGAGGACTCACAGTCATATGTAGCATGTGCACTTCTTTGGGAAGTCATATGTAGCATGTGCACTTCTTTGGGATAAGTGTCCTCCACAGGTTTCTAGACTGTAAAACTTTGTGTTCTGGAGAAAACAACATTTGTTTTGTGCTGATTCTACCAACTATGTTCAGGCTTGTAATGAGCTTGAAAATAGTGACCAAGTGAGGACGCCTCAAATTCACATGTTTCACTTTCTCTTCTCAGTGATAAGAATCCTGTAGATGTTCATACTTTGTAACTTTTTATGTTCAGGATAAATTCACACTGGTTTTGTGACGTTTTCATGGATCATGTTCATGCAGGCCTTGATTTTTCAAAATAGTGAACCAAGTGAGGAGGACTGAGAGTCAAATGTGGGAGGTGCACTTCGTAGTGATAAGAATCCTACAGAAGATTCTATAGTGTTACACTTTGTGTTCAGGAGAAGATCATACTTGTTTTGTGACATTCGCATATAACATGGTCATGCAGGCCATGATATTCCAAAGAATGAACCAAGTGTGGAGGATTCAGAGTCAAATGTTGGAATTTCACTTCTTAGGGATAAGTATCCTAGAGAAGTTTTTATACTCTAACATTTAGGTTCAGGAAAAAATCATATTTGTTTTGCGACATTTGAATGGCACATGTTCACACAGGCCATGAGTTTACAAAATAGTGAACCAAGTTAGGAGGACTCTGAGGTAAATGTTGAAAGTGCACTTCTTTAGGATAAGTATCATACAGAAGTTTTTATAACTCTTTGTGTTCAGGAGGAAATCACACTTGGTTTACTACGTTTCCATGAAACTTGTTCATGCATGTCATTCCCTTCCAAAATAGTGAACCAAGTGAAGAGGACTCACGGTCATATGTACCATGTACACTTCTTTGGGAAGTCATATGTAGCATGTGCACTTCTTTGGGATAAGTATCCTCCACAGGTTTCTATACTGTGAAAACTTTGTATTCTGGAGCAAAAAATGTTTGTATTGTGCTGAATCTAACAACTATGTTCAGGCTTGTAATCAGCTTGAAAATAGTGACCAAGTGAGGATGTGTGGAATTCACATGTTTCACTTTCTCTTCTCATTGATAAGAATCCTGTAGATGTTCATACATTGTAACTTTTAATGTGCAGGCGAAATTCACACTGGTTTTGTGACGTTTTCATAGAATATGTTCACGCAGCCCGTGATTTTCCAAAATAGTGAACCAATGTGAGGAGGACTGAGAGTCAAATGTTGGAGGTGCACGTCTTAGGGATAAGCATCCTACAGAAGATTCTATAGTCTTGCACTTTGCGTTCAGGAGAAGATCATACATCTTTTGCGACCTTCGCATATCACATGTTATCGCAGGACATGATTTTCCAAAATAGTGAACCAAGTGCGGAGGATTCAGAGTCAAATGATGGAATTTCACTTCTTAGGGATAACGATCCTAGAGAAGTTCCTATACTGTAACATTTGTGTTCCGGTGAAAATCATACTTGTTTTGTGACATTTGAATGGCACATGTTCACACAGGCCATGATTTAACAAAATAGTGAACCAAGTGAGGAGGACTCTGAGGTAAATGTTGAAAGTGCACTTCTTTAGGATAAGTATCTTACAGAAGTTTCTATATTATAAATCTTTGTGTTCAGGAGGAAATCACACTTGGTTTACTATGTTTCCATGAAACATGTTCATGCATGTCATTCCTTTCCAAAATAGTGAACCAAGTGAAGAGGACTCACATTCATATGTAGCATGTGCACTTCTTTGGGAAGTCATATGTAGCATGTGCACTTCTTTGGGATAAGTATCCTACACAGGTTTCTAGACTGTAAAACTTTGTGTTCTGGAGAAAACAACATTCATTTTGTGCTGATTCTAACAGCTATGTTCAGGCCTGTAAGGAGCTTGAAAATAGTGACCAAGTGAGGATGCATCAAATTCACATGTTTCACTTTCTCTTCTCATTGATAAGAATCCTGTAGATGTTCATACATTGTAACTTTTAATGTGCAGGCGAAATTCACACTGGTTTTGTGACGTTTTCATAGAATATGTTCACGCAGCCCGTGATTTTCCAAAATAGTGAACCAAGTGAGGAGGACTGAGAGTCAAATGTTGGAGGTGCACGTCTTAGGGATAAGTATCCTACAGAAGATTCTATAGTGTTACACTTTGTGTTCAGGAGAAGATCATACTTGTTTTGCGACATTCACATATAACATGTTCACACAGGCCATGATTTTACAAAATAGTGAACCAAGTGCGGAGGATTCAGAATCAAATGTTGGAATTTCACTTCTTAAGGATAAGTATCCTTGAGAGGTTCCTATAGTGTAACATTTGTGTTCCGGTGAAAATCATACTTCTTTTGTGACATTTGAATGGCACATGTTCACACAGACCATGATTTTACAAAATATTGAACCAAGTGAGGAGGTCTCTGAGTTACATGTTGCAAATGCACATCTTTAGGATAAGTATCGTACAGAAGTTTCTATATTGTAACTCTTTGTGTTCAGGAGGAAATCACACTTGGTTTACGACTTTTCCAAGAAACATGTTCATGCATGTCATTCCCTTCCAAAATAGTGAACCAAGTGAAGAGGACTCACAGTCATATGTAGCATGTGCACTTTTTTGGGATAAGTATCCTACACAGGTTTCTAGACTGTAAAACTTTGTATTCTGGCAAAAACAACATTTGTTTTGTGCTGATTCTACCAACTATGTTCTGGCTTGTACTGAGCTTGAAAATAGTGACCAAGTGAGGACTCGTCAAATTCACATGTTTCACTTTCTCTTTTCAGTGATAAGATTCCTGTAGATGTTTATTTGTTGTAAATTTTTATGTTCAGGAGTATTTCACACTGGTTTTTTGACGTTTCTATGGAATATGTTCACGCAGACCTTGATTTTCCAAAATAGTGAACCAAGTGAGGAGGACCGAGAGTGAAATGTTGGAGGTGCACTTCTAGGGATAAGGTTCCTACAGAAGATTCTATAGTGTTACACGTTGTGTTCAGGAGAATATCATACATATTTTGCGACATTCGCATACATCATGTTCACGCAGGCCATGATTTTCCCAAAGAGTGAACCAAGTGCGGAGGATTCAGAGTCAAATGTTGGAATTTCACTTCTTAGGGATAAGTATCCTAAAGAAGTTCCTATACTGTAACATTTGTGTTCAGGTGAAAATCATACTTATTCTGTGACATTTCAATGGCACATGTTCACACAGGCCGTGAATTTACAAAATAGTGAAGCAAGTGAGGAGGACTCTGAGTTAATAATCACAAGTTCACTTCTTTAAGATAAGTATCATACAGAAGTTTCTATATTGAAACTCTTTGTGTTCAGGAGGAAATCGCACTTGTTTTACAACATTTCAATGAAACATGTTCATGCATGTTGTTCCCGTACAAAATAATGAACCAAGTGAAGAGGACTCACAGTCATATGTAGCAGATGCACTTCTTTGGGAAGTCGTGTGTAGCATGTGCACTCTTTTGGGATAAGTATCCTACACAGGTTTCTAGACTGTAAAACTTTGTATTCTGGCAAAAACAACATTTGTTTTGTGCTGATTCTACCAACTATGTTCGGGCTTGTACTGAGCTTGAAAATAGTGACCAAGTGAGGACTCGTCAAATTCACATGTTTCACGTTCTCTTCTCAGAAATAAGAATCCTGTAGATGTTCATACGTTGTAACTTTTTATGTTCAGGAGAAATTCACACTGGTTTTGTGACGTTTTCATGGAATATGTTCACGCAGACCTTGATTTTCCAAAATAGTGAACCATGTGCGGAGGACTGGGCGTCAAATGTTCGAGGTCCACTTCTTAGGGATAAGCATCCTACAGAAGATTCTATAGCCTTGCATTTTGTGTTCAGGAGAAGATCATACATCTTTTGCGACCTTCGCATATCACGTTATCGCAGGACATGATTTTCCAAAATAGTGAACCAAGTGCGGAGGATTCAGAGTTAAATGTTGGAATTTCACTTCTTAGGGATAACTGTCCTAGAGAAGTTCCCAAACTGTAACATTTGTGTTCAGACGAAAATCATACTTGTTTTCTGACATTTGAATGGCACAGGTTCACACAGGCCATAATTTTACAAAATAGTGAACCAAGTGAGGAGGACTCTGAGTTAAATGGTGCAAGTGCACTTCTTTAAGATAAGTATCATACAGAAGTTTCTGTATTGTAACTCTTTGTGTTCAGGAGGAAATCACACTTGGTTTACCACGTTTCCATAAAACATGTTCATGCATGTCGTTCTCTCCCAAAATAGTGAATCAAGTGAAGAGGACTCACAGTCATATGTAGCATGTGCACTTCTTTGGGAAGTCATATGTAGCATGTGCACTTCTTTGGGATAAGTATCCTCCACAGGTTTCTAGACTGTAAAACTTTGTGTTCTGGAGAAAACAACATTTGTTTTGTGCTGATTCTACCAACTATGTTCAGGCTTGTAATGAGCTTGAAAATAGTGACCAAGTGAGGACGCCTCAAATTCACGTTTCACTTTCTCTTCTCAGTGATAAGAATCCTGTAGACGTTCATACTTTGTAACTTTTTATGTTCAGGATAAATTCACACTGGTTTTGTGACGTTTTCATGGATCATGTTCATGCAGGCCTTGATTTTTCAAAATAGTGAACCAAGTGAGGAGGACTGAGAGTCAAATGTGGGAGGTGCACTTCGTAGTGATAAGAATCCTACAGAAGATTCTATAGTGTTACACTTTGTGTTCAGGAGAAGATCATACTTGTTTGTGACATTCGCATATAACATGGTCATGCAGGCCATGATATTCCAAAAGAATGAACCAAGTGTGGAGGATTCAGAGTCAAATGTTGGAATTTCACTTCTTAGGGATAAGTATCCTAGAGAAGTTTTTATACTGTAACGTTTAGGTTCAGGCAAAAATCATACTTGTTTTGCGACATTTGAATGGCACATGTTCACATAGGCCATGATTTTACAAAATAGTGAACCAAGTTAGGAGGACTCTGAGGTAAATGTTGAAAGTGCATTTCTTTAGGATAAGTATCATACAGAAGTTTCTATATTAAAACTCTTTGTGTTCAGGAGGAAATCACACTTGGTTTACTAGGTTTTCCATGAAACTTTTTCATGCATGTCATTCCCTTCCAAAATAGTGAACCAAGTGAAGAGGACTCACAGTCATATGTACCATGTACACTTCTTTGGGAAGTCATATGTAGCATGTGCACTTCTTTGGGAAGTCATATGTAGCATGTGCACTTCTTTGGGATAAGTATCCTCCACAGGTTTCTATACTGTAAAACTTTGTATTCTGGAGCAAAAAATGTTTGTTTTGTGCTGAATCTACCAACTATGTTCAGGCTTGTAATCAGCTTGAAAATAGTGACCAAGTGAGGATGTGTGGAATTCACATGTTTCACTTTTCTTCTCAGGGATAAGAATCCTGTAGATATTCATACGTTGTAAATTTTTATATGCAGGGAAATTCACACTGGTTTTGTGACGTTTTCATGCAACATGTTCACGCAGGCCTTGATTTTCCAAAATAGTGAACCAGGTGAGGAGGACTGAGAGTCACATGTTGGAGGTTCACTTCTTAGGAATAAGTATCCCCTACAGAAGATTCTATAGTATTACACTTTGTGTTCAGGGAAAGATTCATACATATTTTGCGAACATCGCATACATCATGTTCACGCAGGCCCATGATTTTCAAAGAGGAACCAGTGCGGAGGATCCGAGTCAAATGTTTCTTTCCTTTCTGGGAATTCACTTTAGGGATAAAGTATCCTAAAGAAGTAAGTTCCCCTATGTAACATTTGTGTTCAGGCTAAAATCATACTGATTCTGTGACATTTTCAATGGCAAATGTTCACACAGGCCATGATGAATTTCCAAAATAGTGAACCAAGTGAAGATGGACTCTGATTTAATAACACAAGTTCACTTCTTTAAGATAAGTATCATACAGAAATTTCTAATGAAAATATTAGTGCAGAGGAAATCACACTTGTTTTACAAGCTTTCAATGAAACATGTTCATGCATGTTTTCTCGTACAATAATTGCACCAAGTGAGAGGGGATCACAGTCATATGAGCAGGTGCACTTCTTGGGAAGTCACGAGTAGCATGTGCACTTTTTGGATAGAGTATCCTACAACAGGTTTCTAAGACGTATAAACTTGTTTCTGGCAGAAAAAAAATTTGTTGGTGCTGATTTTACAAACTCGGGTTCTGGCTTGTTACTGAAGTTGGAACTAGTGACCAAGTGAGGACTCGTCAAATCACTGTTCACGTCTCTTTCAGAATAAGAATCCTGTAGATGTTCATACATTGTAACTTTTTATGTCAGGAGAAATTCACAATGGTTTGTGAACGTTTTCATGGAATATGTTCACGCAGACCTTGATTTTCCAAAAGAGTGAACCATGTGCGGAGGGGACTGGGCGTCAATGTTCGAGGTCCACTTCTAGGGATAAGCATCCTACAGAAGATTCTATTTAGTCTTGCACTTGTGTTCAGGAAAGATCATACATCTTTTGCGACTCGCCTATCACATGTTCTCGCCAGCGACATGATTTCCAAAATAGGAACCAAAAGCGGAGGATTCAGAGTCAAAATGATGGAAGTTCACTTCTTAGGGATAACGATCCTAGAGAAGTTCTTTTACTGAACATTTGTGTTCAGGCGAAAATCATACTGTTTTGTTGACATTTGAATGGCACAGTTCACACAGGCCGTGAATGTGATGATTTCCACAAAAAGTGAACCACGTGGGAGGGGACTCGAGTTAAATGGGCAAGTGCACTTTCTTAGGATAAGTATCCTACAGAAGTTTCGTATTGATAACTATTGGTGTTCAGGAGGAATCACACTGGTTACCACGTTCCATAAAACATGTTCATGCATCTCGTTCTCCACAAAATTAGTGATCACGTGAAAAAGAGGGTACTCACAGTCATATGTAGCATGTGCAACTTCTTTGGGAAGTCATAGTAGCATGGGCACTTCTTTGGGATAAGTGTCCTCCACAGTTCTCGACTGTAAAACTTTGTGTTATGGAGAAAACAACATTTGTATTTGTGCATGCTTTTGCTACCAAACTATGTTTCAGCGCTTGTAATGAGCTTGAAAATAGTGACCAAGTGAGGACGCCTCAATTCACATGTTTCACTTCTCTTATCATGATAATATCCATGTAGATGTTCTACTTGTAACTTTTTATTGGTTCGAGGATAAATTCAACACTGCAGTTTTGTGACCGGTTTTCATGATCATGTTCATGCAGCCTTGATTTTTCAAAAATAGTGAACCAAGTGAGGAAGGACTGAGAGTCAAATGTGGGAGGTTGCCCTTCGTAGTGAAAGAAAGCCTAACAGGAAGATTCTATAGGTTACACTTTGTGTTTCAGGAGGAAGATCATACTTGTTTTTGACATTCGCATTTACATGGTCATGCAGGCCATGATATTCCAAAAAATGAACCACGTGTGGAGGATTCAGTTCAGCGTCAAATGGGAATTTCACTTCTAGGGCATAAGTATCCTAGAGACGTTTTATACTCTAACATTTAGGTTAGAAAAATTCATATTTGTTTTGCGCTTTGAATGGCACATGTTCACACAGCCATGAGGTTTACAAAAAGTGAACCCAAGTTAGGAGGACTCTGAGGTAAATGTTGAAGTGCACTTCTTTAGGATAGTAATCATACAGAAGTTTTCAACTCTTTGGTTCAGGAGGAAGGGGAAATCACACTTGGTTACTACGTTCCATGAAACTTGTTAATCATGTCATTCCCTTCCAAAATAGTGAACCAAGTGAAGAGGACTCCACGGTTATATGTACCATGTACACTTCTTTGGATAGTCATATGTAGCTGTGCACTTCTTTGGGAAAGTATCCTCACAGGTTCTATACTGTAAAACGTTGTATTCTGGAGCAAAAAAATTTGTATTGTGCTTTGATGAATCTCACACTCTGTTCAGGCCTTGTAATCAGCTTGAACAATAGTGACCAAGTGCAGGATGTGTGGAATCACATGTTTCACTTTCTTTCTCAGTGATTTAAGAATCCTGTAGATATTCAACAATGTAAATTTTAGGTGCAGGAGAAATTCACATGGTTGTGTGGCGTTTCATGCCACCATGTTCACGGCAGGACCCTTGATTTTCCCCAAAATAGGTGAACAGCATGGCGGAGTGATGAGCATCAAATTTTCGAGGTCACTTCTTAGGGATAAGAATCCTACAGGAGATTCTATAGTCTTGCACTTTGCGTTCAGAGAGATAATACATCTTTTGCGACCTTCGCATATCACATGTTATCGAGGACATGAATTTCCAAAATAGCTGAACCAAGTGCGGAGGATAGGATTCAGAGGCAATGAATGATGGAATTTCATTCTTGAGGATAAACGATCCTAGAGAAGTTCCTAAATGTAACATTTGTTGTCCGGTGACATTGAAAATATACTGTTTGTGAATTGAATGTGCACATGTTCACACAGGCCATGATTTAAAAAATAGTGAAACCAAGTGAGGAGGACCTGAGGTAAAGTGAAAAGTGCACTTCTTTAGTATAAGTATCTTACAGAAGTTTCTATATTATAATCTTTTGTTCAGGAGGAAATCAACTTGGTTTACTATGTTTCCAGAAAACATGTTCATGCATGTCATTCTTCCACAATAGTGAACCAAGTGAAGAGGACTCACATTCTATGTAGCAGTGCACTTCTTTGGGAAGTCATATGTAGACCATTGTGCCACTCTTTGGGAAAGTATCCTACACAGTTTCTAGAATGTAAACTTTTTGTTCGGAGGAAAACAACATTCATTTTGCTGCTGATTCTAACAGCTATGTTCAGGCCTGTAAGGAGGCTTGAAAATCGTTGACCAAGTGAGGATGCATCAAATTCACATGTTTCACGTTCTTCTTCTCATTGATACGATCTTGTTAGATGTTCATAATTTGTTAACTTTTATGGCAGGCGAAATTCACACTTGGTTTGTGACGTTTCATAGAATATGTTCACGCAGCCCGTGATTTCCAAATAGTGAACCAAGTGAGGAGGCCTGAGAGTCAAATGTTGGAGGTGCAGCGTCATTAGGGATAAGTCCTACAGAAGATTTCTATAGTGTGACACGTTGTGTTCAGGAGAAGATCAACTGGTTTTGCGACATTCACATATAACATGTTCCCACAGGCCAGATTTACAAATGTGAACCAAGTGCGGAGGATCAGAAGCAAATGTTGTGGAATTCCACTTCTTAAGGATAAGTTCATGGAGGTTCCTATAGTTTAACATTGGTGTTCCGGTGATTGAAACTCATACTTCTTTTGTGACCTTTGAAGGCACATGTTCAAACAGACCATGATTTTACAAAATATTGAACCATAGTGGGAGTTCTCTGAGTTTACATGTTGCAAAATGCCACATCTTTAGGGATAAGTATCATACAGAAGTTTCTATATTGTAACTCTTTGTTCAGGAGGAAATAACACTTGGTTTAAGACCTTTTCCAAGAAAACATGTTTATGCATGTCATTCCCTTCCAAAATAGTGAAACCAAATGAGGAGGACCGAGAGTGACATGTTGGAGGTGCCACTTTTAGGATAAGGATCCTACAGAAGAAAGATTCTATAGTGTACACGTGTGTTCAGGAGAATATCATAAATAGTTTGTGACATTCGCATACATCATGTTCACGCAGGCCATGATGTTCCCAAAGAGTGAACCAAGTGCGGAGGATTCAGAGTCAAAGTTGGGGAATTTCACTTCTTAGGGTAAGATCCTAAAGAAGTCCTATACTGTAACATTTTGTTCAGTGTGAAAATCCATACTTATTCTGTGAACAGTCAATTGGCACATGTTCAAGACAGGCCGTGAATTACAGCAAATAGGAGCAAGTGAGTGTAGGCCTAGAGCTAATAATCACAAGCTTCATTCTTAAGCTAAGTCATCATACAGAAGTTTCCTATATTGAAACTCTTTTTTGTGTTCAGGAGGGAATGGAAATCGACCAACTGTTTTACAACATTTCAAGATGAACACTCATTGTTCAGCAGTTGTTTCGCCGTACCAGAACTAATGAACCAAGTGAAGAGGACTCACAGTCATATGTAGCAGATTGCACTTCTTTGGGTGAAGTCGGTTGTGGTGTAGATGTGCACTCTTTTGGGATAAGTAGATCCTACACAGGTGTCTAGACTGTAAAACTTTGATTTGGCAAAAACAGCACATTTGTTTTGGCTGATTTACAAACATATGTTCGGGCTTGTACTGAGCTTGAAAATAGTGACAAGTGAGGACTCCGTCAAATCACATGTTTCACGTTCTCTTCTCAGGATAAGAAGAATCGGTGATGTTATACGTTGTAACTTTTTATGTCAGGAGAAATTCACACTGGTTTTGTTGACGTTTTCACGGATATGTTCACGCAGACCTTGATTTTTCCAAAAAATATGTGAAACCATGTGCGGAGGACTGGCGTCAAATGTTTCGAGGTTCCACTTTTAGGGATAAGCATCCTACAGAATATTCTATAGACCTTGCTATTTTGGTTCAGGAGGAAGAATCTACCACTTTGCGACGCGCTTGCATATACATGTTATCGCAGGAATGATTTTCCAAATAGGACAAGTGCGGAGGATTCACGAAGTTAAATGTTGGAATTCACTCTTAGGGATAACTGTCCTAGAGAAGTTTTCCAAACTTGAACATGTGTGCAGACGAAAAAATCCATACTGTTTTCGACTTTGAATGGGCACCAGTTAACAAGGCCATAATTGTACAAAATAGTGAACCAAGAGAGTGAGGAGGCTTCTGAGTTAAATGGTGCAGTGCACTTCTTTAAGATAAGTTATCAAAAGAGTTTCGTTGTAACTCTTTGTGTCAGGAGGGAAAGGAAATCACACTTGGTTTACAAAGGTTTCCATAAAACATGTTCATGATGTCTTTCTCTCCCAAAATATGAATCAAGTGAAGAGCCGCACAGTCATAGGTAGCATGTGCCAACTTTCTTGGACCCGTCAATCTGTAGCATGTGACTTCTTTGGGATAAGTATCCTCCACAGGTTCTGGACTGGTTTTTTAAAAAAACTTTGTGTTCGGAGAACAACACAGTTGTTTTGTGCTGATCCTACCAAATATGTTCAGGCTTGTAAGGCTTTGAAAATAGCTGACCAAGTGAGGAGGACGCCTCAAATCACGTTTCACTTTTCTTCTCAGTGAAAGAATCCTGTAGACGTCATACTTTTGAACTTTTAGTGGTTACAGGATAAATTCACATGGTTTTGTGACGCGCGTTGTCATGGATCATGTTCTGCAGAAGGCCTTGATTTTTCAAAATAGTGAAAACAAGTGAGGAGGACTGAGAGTCAAATGTGGGAGGGTGCACTCGTAGATTAAGAATTCCTACAGAAGGCTTCTATAGTGTTACACTTTGTGTTCAGGAGAAGATCAAATTGTGTTGTGACATTCGCATATAACATGGTCATGCAGGGCCTGATATTCCAAAAGAATGAACCAAGTGTGGCGGACTTCAGAAGGTCAAATGTTGGAATTTCCTTTTTAGGATAAGTCTCTAGAGCAGTCATTGTGTGACCTTTGTGTTCAGGCGAAAATCATACTTGTTTGTGAAATTTGAAATGGCACAGGTGTCAGAAAGGCCGTGTTGATTTACCAAAAAGTGACCAGGTAGGAGGGACTCTGATGGTAAAAATGTTGAAAGTGCACTCTTTAGATAAGTATCATACAGAGTTTTCTATATTAAAACTCTTGTGTTAGGAGGAAATCACACGTGTTTACTAGGTTTCATGCAATTTTCATGCCTGTCATTCCCTCCAAAATAGTGAACCAAGTGAGAGGACCACAGCTTCATATGTACCATGTACACCTTCTTTGCGGAAGTCATATGTAGCATGTGCACTTCTTGGGAAGTCATATGTAGCATGTGCATTCTTGGGATACAGTATCCTCCAGAGGTTTCTATACTGTAAACTTTGTATTCTGGGCAAAAAATGATTTGTTTTGTGTGATATAACAACTATGTTCAGGCTTGTAATCAGCTTGAAAAATAGTGACCAAGTGAGGATGTGTGGAAATCACATGTTTCACTTTCTCTCTCAGGGATAGATCTGTAGATATTCATACGTTGTAAATGTTTATATGCAGGAGAAAATTACACTGGTTTTGTGACGTTTCATGCAACATGTTCACGCAGATGCCTTGGATTTTCCAAAAATAGTGAACCAGGTGAGGCGGACTGAGGTCACATGTGGAGGTCACTGCTCTAGGGAATAAGAATCCCATAAGAAGATTCTATAGTATACACTTGTGTCAGGGAGAAGACGGATACTGTTTTGCGACATAACATACTACCCACATGTTCACACAGGCCATGATTTTCCAAAAGGAAAAGAACAAAGGGCAGAAGATTCAGAGTCACATGTTGGAATTTTCACTTTTAGGGATAATGTTATCCGTGAGAGAAGTTCCTATATTGTGACATTTGTGTCAGGCGAAAATATACTCTTTCGTTTGTGACATTGAATGGCACAGGTTCACGAAGGCACATGATTTACAAAATACTGAACCACGTGAGGAGGGATTTGAGCTAAATGTCGCCATTGGCACGTCTTTACGATAGAGTAACGTACAGAGTTTCGTATTGTAATCTTTTGTTCAGGAGGAAATCACACTTGGTTACGACCGCGTTTCCGAGAGAAAACTGTTCATGAAGTCGTTTCCTTCCAAAATAGTGAACCAAGGACGAGGGGGGCGAGCCCTCACAGTCAGATGTAGGGATGTGCACTTCTTTGGGAGGTATAGTGTAGAAGGGGACACTTTTTGGTCTAAGTAACCTGCACGGTTTCTAGACAGTAAAAATATGTATTCTGGAGCAGAGACAAACATTTGGTTTGTGGTGCTACTACCAAATAAGGTTCAGGCTTGGTACCTGAGCTTGAAAATGAGCCAAGTGGGACGCCTCAAATTCACATGTGTCACTTTTATTCTCAGTGCTAAGAAACCTGTAGATGTTCGATTACGTTGGAACCTTTTTGATCAAGATAACTCACAGCTGTTTGTGACGTTTATAGGGAATATGTTCACGCAGGCCTTGATTTCCAAAATCGTGAACCAAGTGAGGAGGACTGCGAGTCAAATGTTGGAGGTCACGTCTTGAGGGCTAAGAATCCACAGAAGATGTCGTATACTGTTACACTTTGTGTTCAGGAGACGATCATACTTTGTTTTGCGAAGTCGCATACAA